>CM061533.1:53479150-53552528 GCA_030545055.2 Neoaliturus tenellus | reverse complement strand
GAATGAAGCAAAACCATTTTCTATTTTTATATTTGACGATGTTTCTTGTGAAAATCATGACACAATAAGGAATTATTTTGCTATGGGAAGACATCATAATATTGATAGCATTTATATTGGTCAAACATACAGTAAAATTCCAAAACAACTTATAAGAGACAATGCAAATATGTTGATCATCTTCAAGCAAGATGAAACAAATTTAAAGCATATATATAATGATCATGTAAATGCTGATATGCCATTTGAAAAATTTAAAGAGATGTGTGGCAAAGCATGGAATGAGAAATATAGCTTTCTCGTTATTATGAAGGAAGAAGATATTAAAAATGGTAGATATCGTATAGGGTTGGATAAATTTGTATTTATGCGTTGAACTACCGATGCTACATCTAGTTACACGTTGAACTTCACAGTGTAAACATGGTGAATCAAGAAAAACTATTAAAAGAAATAAAATCACTCAGTGATTCTATTAGGATGAAGAATCGTGCATTGAGGATGGGTTTAAGTGAAAGAGAAGAATTTCTAGAGACTACATTTAAACCTATTACGGAACCTTTAAAACAGATATCAGAAACTATTGGTAAACCTCGTTATGAAGGAGATGTTTTACTACCAGTTTCTAAACAAGAAGTACAAGCATTAAAAAAAGAAGAAGATGATGATTCATATACAAGTGCTAGTGAGCAAGAAGAAACAAAAGAAGAAGAAGAACCAATTGTTGAAAAGGAAGAAGAACAGCCAATACCAGAAGCAGAACAATCTATTCCAAATTTAACTCAATTAAGTAGCGATATATTACAACATGGACCTCTTGGAAGAAAATATATAATGAAAATGCTACATGACATGAAATCAAACCCAAATTTGAGTAGATCACATGTATACGGAGCAAGAATTGATGGGAATGAATTGAAGATCGGCGATTCAAAGCTTGAAATAACACAAGACGATTACATCATTATTGGTGAGCATAGATATAAAGGAACAAAAGGATTATATGAATTAATTTTTAAAAACATACCACTAAGATATTCATCCAAAGATTTAAGTGTTTTTAAAGAGATTTTACAAAATACTAACGCTCATAAGAGAAACTACTTAAAGGATGCAATGATTAATCGTTCACGTGCAACAAAATATAACATTGTTATAAAAAAGTTGTTTCCTCCACGAAAATTGCCCACATTACGTACTGCTCCAGCGGTGAGACAACCACTGAAAAGAAAATCTTTATCACTTATGGATTTATCACTTCTTGAACAACATGGTAAAAAGAGTAAAGGAGATACTTCAACCTCTGGTAAAGGATTGATGAAAAATCTATACAATACAAATGTGATTTACTACAACGACATCAATAAATTGGTTGACCGAATGAGACTATTGCATGAAGCCATGGAAGCCGGTCATACGGGTTTGAATAATGAATGGGTGGCTCTAGTTGATGAACTTAGGAATCGTGGTATAGTTGTATAATTGTCCGCGGATATAAAAGAGTTGCAAGCGTAAGACGTATCAGTTCTAACATGAGCGTCGACAAGTTCGGACGGTACTCCGCGTTAGGAGTGCAAGTTGGAGAAGACAGAAAAAGAAGTGGATTACCGCAAACACCTGAAGGTGACTATAGCATAAGTAATAAACGTTTAAAACTAGTTAAAGATCCAGAAGAAGATACTGATGGAGCAAATTTGAAGACAGTAAAAGAAGCTACTTCTACATCATTGAAATTACATAAGAATACTTACGATGTTAAATCACATAGAATAATTAATGTTGGTAAACCAACTGAAGGTTCTGATGCAATTACTAAAGAGTACTTATCATCTGAACTTTCAAATACTTTAAAATTGCAATGGGGTAATAACTTAAAAGATGGACAAACGTATGATGCTGGAAATTATAGAATAACCAACGTGGGAAATCCCAAAAATGATAAAGATTCAGTTAATAAAGAATATTTACATTCTATAATACCGGAAAAAACTGAACATGGATTTTCTTTTTATAAATTTATTATAAATGACATTGGATACCCAAAGGAAGACGGTGATGCTGTAAACCTAAAATACATCAAGGACAACTGTATTTTACAAGATGTTAATGGAATTGATTGTCATGGTAAAACATTGACAAATGTAAAGTTTGGTTCTCAACCAAAAGATGCTGTTACTATGGAACAATTATCTAAAGAATTAAAAAAGGAAACATCAAATTTTGTAAAACATGAAGATGCCGTGTTAAAGCGGGGAGATAAATTTATACATGGAAATAAAAAGTTTGATTTAATGCAAGGAAAAAATGATGAATGGGATGCAGGACATAAAACAATAACAAATGGAAGATTTGGTATAAAAGATTCAGATGTACCTCTTATGGTACAAACATTAATTGCAAGTGGTGGTAGATTAGGTACATACGATGGTCGTAATAGAAGAATAAAAAATATTTATCCTGGTTATGAAGAAGATGATTGTGTTACATTGAAACAAACAATAACTTGGGATAAACACTTTGGGACCAAATATGATGCAAAGATGAAGAAAATAATTAATATTTTACCAGGTGAAGATTCAAATGATGCTGCTACTATTGGACAAGTCATAACAACATCAAAAAGTGATTCAACCGCATATACTTGTAATGATAAACGTATTATGCAGTTACAAGATCCTCAACATCCGAAAGATGCTGTAACTTTAGATTGTTTAATAAGAATAGTGGGTAATTTACTTATTGATACCCACAATCATATAGCTAGTACAACGAGTCATGTGATGATTCAACCCGATGAACGAGAAGCTTGGATTAAAAATAGAATTATAAATCAGTATATAATTAATTTGAATAACTAAGTCTTTAAATATAAAAGATTTTGCACAAGTTATTCATTTGTGTAAAGTATCTCGTGGAGTAAACACGCCAGTTATATAAGACAACATAATGAAGACCGTATCGCTCAGTCATCGTCAAGACAGCGGCAAGAGAGGACGTGGTATAACATCAGCTGCATTATCCCTGCTTAGACGGATTCCAGTTGGTGCTGTTGTAAATCGAACGATAGACGCTTTACCATACGAATTACATCTGCCCGGAGGTTATCAATATTGTGGACCTGGAACTAAGTTGGCAAAGCGTTTAGCAAGAGGAGATCCTGGAATTAATAAATTAGATCAAGCTTGCAAGGAACACGATATAGCATATTCAAAGTATAAAGATTCAACAAATAGATCAATAGCAGATAAAATTCTAGCGGAAAAAGCTTGGCAAAGAGTAAAATCAAGTGACGCAAGTATTGCAGAAAAAGCATCGGCTTGGGCAGTAACTACAGCCATGAAGACAAAAGCAAAGTTAGGTGGTGGAAAACGTCGCAGAGGAAGACCTGCAAAGAAAGGCGCTCCCAAAAGAGGTGGAAACATTAAAAAAGGACGTCGTAGAACTCATAAGGCAAATGTAAAGAAGACTTCTGTTTGGCAAATGGTAAAAAACGGAGCAGGTTTATACCTAAGACCATACCGTGTGTACTAAATAAGAAGAGTCAATTGATAATTCCAAATAAAGCCTTAACAAATCATCAGTTAAATGATTATGTGAAATGTTTGAAAATACCATTCTTTCGAGAAGTTTTTATGAAAGATGCATTACCAACTAAAATATGGAAAAATGAAACTGGAATAGTAAATTTGGATTCCACCTATGGTCCAGGTACTCATTGGGTATGCTATAAAAAGCTTGGACAAACCGTTTACTACTTTGACAGTTTTGGCAATCTACCACCGCCAAAAGAACTTCAACATTATTTTCGAAACTCAAAAAACATTTTTTACAATTACAAAAAATAACAACCTAACAATACTGAAATATGTGGGCATTTATGTTTGGAGTTTCTAGCGAAAAGTGTCAGTCAGCTTTAAGATGTCATCGTATACAGTGTCATTGAGTGGAAATTCATCCACATTGAAAAGTACGCTGTTCCCAGCATTGCGTCTATCCAAGGAACGATTATGGGAAGCGGCATTACTTGATTTGACTACCTACAACTCAATTCGCAATGTTACGGAAGGGAAGAACAATTTACTACATTGTTATGAAACTAAGGATGCTGCAGGAAAATACTCAGAATTGAAAATAATTACATTTCCTACTGGAGCTTATGAAATTGATGATATAAACCAATTATTACAGAAGCAACTCGGAGAAGACAATATTACCGTTAAAGGAAACAATAATACTTTAAAAGCAGAAATAACTTCAAAATATTATATTGATGTCAGCTTGGAACAGTCGATTGGCAGTTTACTTGGATTTACAGATACAAAAAAGAAAATCTTAACTCCTGGAACTACTCATTCAGGTGATTCAACTGTAACAATATTGAAAGTAAATAGTATCGATGTCACGTGCAACATTATACACGGATCGTATAGAGATGGAGTTAATCAACATATTTTACATACATTTTATCCAACAGTGGCTCCCGGTTTTAAAATTGTTGAGAAGCCACAAAACTTGATATACCTACCGTTAAACACCAGTTTCATTTCAGACATCGTACTGAACATATTGGATCAAGACGGTCATAGTGTTGACTTTAGAGGAGAAACAATTACTATACGGATACACATCAGAGCAGCAACATAAAAGTCAACATGGGATTATCATTTAAACCGCAACGGAAGAGTCGGGAGCTCAGTAGCTCCTCAACATTGGAAGAGTTAACATCGGACAACATTCGTTTTCTACAGAAGATTGGATTGAAACTTAACAGCGATGGATATCCTGGATATATCTCAAGGACCAACGTTCGACGAAACACTATGGGAGAAGGAATATCACACGCACAACCCTTACACTTCATCAAAATTAAACAATAACGATGAAATAAGGATCCCCATTCAACAACAAGATATTTACACTTTACCGTGTGAAAGTTACTTGTACATCGAAGGACGGGTATTAAAATTGGATGGAAAAACTGCTTCAACAGTTCCTTTTATAAATAACCCGATGGCATATCTTTTTGATGAAATAAGATATGAAATATCAGGGGTGACGGTTGATTCAACAAAAAAGGTTGGTTTAACAACGACATTGAAAGGATTAACATCATTAACACCGCATGAGAAGAATTCAATAGTCACCGCCGGATGGGTTGCCCCCGATAAAGACACTATAACACCAGCTTCCAACGGTCACTTTGATTTTCATGTACCTTTACGATTGCTTTTGGGATTCGCTGAAGATTACAAACGGGTAATAATAAATGTCAAACAAGAATTAGTATTACTCAGATCTTCAACTAATAAGGACTTGATACTTGCAGACCCTGCAACTACGGAAGATAAACTGGAATGGCAACTACAGTTGGATAAAGTTGTTTGGAGAGTACCTCATGTAAGATTGGCTGATGAACATAGAATCCTATTATTGAGAAAGTTGAAATCTGACCGTGATATTGTGATGCCATTCCGAAGTTGGGAATTTCATGAATACCCTACACTACCTCAGACAGAACGACAAACATGGACCGTCAAGACATCAACTTACTTGGAACGAGCAAGGTACATAATACTCGGTTTTCAAACTAAGCGAAAAGATGTTATCACTGCAAATGCTGGTCAATTTGATCACTGTAAAATAAAGAATTGTAAAGTTTTCCTAAACTCTCAATTCTTTCCCTATGACAATTTGAATGTCATGTTCAGCAAAAAACGTTTTTCTATTTTATACGATATGTATGCAAGATTTCAATCGTCATATTATGGAAAGACTAATACACCACTATTATCACCTGACCAGTATTATTCCAAGGCTCCAATAATTGTAATCGATTGTTCAAAACAAAATGAATCGGTAAAATCATCAAGTGTGGATATAAAAATTGAAATGGAATTTGAAGAACCAGTAGCGGATGGAACTTCGGCACACTGTCTAATTCTACATGATAAAATAGTTACTTACACACCGCTGACCGGAATTGTGAAGAATGTACTTTAAGAAGAATTGTACAACAACTGCAAATTTTTGAGGTTAGAATTATCTGCTTTAATTTTTGAGGTTAGAATTTCATTTGTGAAAGACAAGTTGAAAACAAACAATTATGTAATTGTATAAATTTCAAGGATTTTACGAAAAATATAAAAGCGAGAAAATAATTAGTAGAAACTTCATTCTATCTTCAACCGTCGTATGGGAAACATCATTCGCAAGATGAATTCTACTAACGGAGAAGAAAATACACCTCTAATGGATGATAATAGTTCAGATATAGAAAAACAAGTTGAACGAGAAATGGACGAGTTCCTAAAATTCAACAAACATAAGAAGAGAGAAGAAGAAAAAGCTGAGAAAGAAGTAAAAAGGAAGAAGGTTGAAGTTAACATTACAACCAATATTTTAACAGAAGTATTTCTTCGGATTATCTACCCAATTTCTTCATGCATGACAAAAAGTATATCAGTTGGAATTTTAAAATCAATGGATTATTCACCAATTGTTATTTTAAATCATGGAAACAAAATGGTTACTTTTAATGAAACTACTTGGGAATCTCTCATGAAACATTAACATCTTTTGGAGTGCTATTTAAGTAACAACACATTTGGAAGAAGAACAAGATTAAGTTTATTGGAATCAAATATTGAAGTTGATATAGTAAAACATCGTGGAGGACAAATTGTTCGCTTCAGAGATTTAACTACACATAATGTTAAATTATATTTCACTAAAGAAGAATTTTACACTTTAAGTTGTACTACCGGTCCCGTCACCAGATATTTGAAACAACTAATATTTTCAAGTGCAATAATTAAAGACTATCTAATTGATACATTGGACAAAAAACCTTTTGTTCCAATTTTATACGGTCCCGTGGATACTTCAATCTTTAATAGAATACCTCAAGAAGTTGAAATGTGGAGACAATTAAACAACTATCACACCAATTTTAATATTGATGAAGTGGCACAAGAAGTGAAAGAAGAAGAACAATCCTGTCTGTTATAAACATCGGCTCATTCAATTTTTAAGTCAGTTGTTAGTAAGACTTCATCATGAATAAACGGGTTTCGTTTTCTAATGCGCCACATATAATGGAAGTTAAAAGAGGTATAATTGAATTTCAAGCTTTCCGAGGAAATGATGGTAATTTTATTATTAAAGAATTAGTAATCTTGGACATGAACACATCAGTAGTTTATCATTATTTGTTCAAACCTCCAGTACCATTTAATAGACTAACAACTAAAGCGAAAGTTACAAACAAATGGTTGAACAAACATTTTCACAACTTAAGATGGGATGAAGGTTTTATTAATTATAACATGATGCCGCACATTATGAATCATTATTGCAAAGAGTTTAAAATTATCTACACAAGGGGATTGGAAAAAGCAAATTGGATACAATCATTTACAAGCAACGAAGTGATTAATGCAATAATTGATAAAGATTTCCAATGCTACTTCAACGAACTTTGTATTTCATCAAAAAGTTTTAAACATCGAAGGTCGCAGTGCGCTTTAAAGAATGCCTACCGCTTGAACAATTTCCTTCAACAAAGTGGTGGGTGTAGTGTCAGTAGTGGGGTAGTGTCGATTATAAAAGCGAGAGCGCTACCATGACGCAGCATGAGTATTACTCTAACCTCCGAAGAGACAACATCTCCAACGGACATTCTTATTAACAAGAAGATTAACAACAACATCAAGATGGCATCACAGAACTTACTTCAAAGTTTAGTTGATCAGTTCAACGCTCATTCTAAATCATCAATTCTACCTACAAAGAAATGTTCTGAACTAAAAGAAGAAAAACACTACATCATTCATACGATTAAGAAAATGGAAACTTCAGTAGGTGATGCTATTAATTGCACATTAAGCGAGGCTCCATATACAGTTGGTGATGAACCAAAATTTCAGATCTTCCTACCAAGACGCTTTGTACAACTTCTTCAAAATGAAGATCTTCGTGTAGTTCAACCCGGCGCACTCTATTTGGTTTCGCACGGACCAAGTGGAAACAACTCAACTGAACTAACTATTCATGTAACACCTACTACTGATTAGTTTGTACATAACATTGTAACTATTTGTTTGTAATTGTTTTTCAATAAATATGATATAAAGAAAAAACAAAAAAAATTAAAAGAAGCAACATATTGTGATGTCTTTGTACATTACAATATGTTGCTTTTTTTAAAAATTCCACGAGATGACCTTGACCCACTTTTGTGTGATTATAAAAGCGAAAATCTACTTGTAAAATTCATCAGTCTACGACTACCTTTCGTACCGTACACATCTCGCTCACTCTATCGCTTAATATAAAAACTAAAAGATGTCTCTCAAAGTCAAATGTGCATCTTATGATACCAACACCATTACAACTTTTGAACAACTCGAAGATTTAACCAACGAAATGCGAGTTTTACTTACCGGTGGTTATCACTTAACTGTTGATGTTAGTGCTACTAATACAAGGATGTTCACTAAAACAAAATATTGCGATGATGAAATATTTATTTCTACACAACCTACAACTTCTTCATCGCCAACTGGTCAACATAACATCAAGTTCCAAAAGTATTACCAATGTTGAATAACTTTTGACAGACAAAACTACAACTAAAGAATCACATGATCAATGTGAGTTAATAAAAAGGATGTGATACTTGTATAAATAATCATTTGCTTCTCAGCTCTCACCACGACAAGACCTATTTAAGAAAATGTTGTACAGAATGATGATTCAACTTGATGGAAAAATCTATGGAAAAGACTACAACACCGTTGAACAAATGACCCAAGATTTAGATGTATTAACTAAAGAAGGATATCAAGCTAAATTAATTTTAAAATTTCCTGAAGTACATCCATTATCAACAGAAGAACTTGTTGCTATGGCTAAGGCGGAGAGAGAGAAAAAGTCTGAAGAAAACAAAGACAAACAAACTTCCTAAATTTTAATAATCCTTACACTTGTAAGGTATAATTTTTTAAAACTCCATTTGGATGACCTTGAAATTACCCCCACCACTTTTCACAGTACATAAAACTCACTATTCAACACTATACACTCTTATTCTTTCACTGGACTCCGCAGCGTCAACATGGAAGAGCAAAAATACAAGTACAAACCTCGTTACTGTTGTGAACAACAGTGTACAGATTTAGGACCAATGATGGTGGATGGGTTAGCTTGTACTAAATGTGAATTCTTCGGATCTTGTTATTGCAAATGCAAAACAAAACAACTACCACCACCGGAATTGCGAACTTTCAAATTTTACAAATCAAGATATTTTCATACATGTTGTCCTCAAAGATGTTTCAAATTTCACCCTCTAGATCTTGCTCATTGTCAACGCACCAATTCTCATCAAGATGATTTTTGTACACATATGATAAAAAGATGTAAATACAGATCAGATTGGTATTCCGATCCTGTAGAACCATCAAATGTGTAATTTCAGTTTTACACTCTTTTTTAAAACTTCATTTGGATGACCTTGAGATTTCCCCCCACCACTAGTTCTAATTTTTATATAATATTAAATCATTCCACTTCCAACACTCTAACTAACAACATGGAAAACAAATTTATCAAGTTTGAACATATAATAACTGACAGGGAAGAGATGGAAGAATTGTTTCAAAACTTACTTTCTATCATTGACGAATATCCTATAAGATGGTTCAGAATTGTAGTTCAATATTTAAATCCTGGTGAATTGTTTTCTTCATCGAGTGAAGAGGATGAAACAACTACTTCGGTTCAAATAATTGAATTAAAAGACGAAGAAGAAGAACTAAACATTTTATTCAATCATAAGCTCAAGGTTCCCCATATAAAAGCCCCCTCCCTAGACAGCCCCCCTCCCTAGACGCCTGCTCAAGGTCACCATTATATAAGCCCCCTCCCTATGGGCCGATCCTCATTCCATCACCGACTCTCCAACAATGAACAACTCTCCATTGGCCCGAATGAATTCTAGTTTTGAAATAAACTCTAAAGAAGAGTTACAAGACATTTTTAATATTTTACAAGAACTTGTAGATAATTTTACAACCATCAAAATGAATTTGGAAATAACATACGATTGTCCTATTTGTGATAAGGTTGAAAGTTTAGACGAAGACAGTTTACTAAATCTAACTCCTGCACCATCTGACACTACTGATGGTAATAATGAAGAGCAACGTCTTTCCCCCACCACTTCTTTGTAATTCATCCTTCCCCCCACCACTTCTTTATTTAACTAACATTTCTCCCTTTCACTTCTTATTCCGTCTTCGACTTCTGAACTATCAACATCACTAAAATTTCAAACACTAACACAATCATGATGGATATGATGGATGAAGTTCCCTTCGTAACTAGAATGGAAGAGGATAAATTGAAATTGGAAATTAAACGATTGGAAATGGAACGGGAAAACCAACTTGAAATGTTACATTTGTTCAAGCTTTTCAAATACATCATCTGGGGACTCTGCATTTACCTTCTCATCGTCGTCGGTGTTTGCATTTACAACTCTGTAATTCATCACAAAAGTTCAACTTGTTTAAACTCTGCTGTTGCACATTAATTGTATGTTCACTAATAAAATTCAAAAGTTACTTCAACCTATCCTACTATCACCAACTAGTTCAACTTAGAACTATTTCTGGTGGTAGTTGGGTAGGCTTTTTTAAAACTTACTCTGGATGACCTTGACATACTTTCCAGATCCTATTTATAAATTTGAATTTCAGTTTTAAACTAACTTTTAGTTTTGTTCAACTATTAAGAGTTTTGTTAACACCGTCAAATTTCAGTTTTCAACTAACTTTTAATTTATGTATACTTTTAGTTCAACCCTAGTTACTTTATTCGCAAATTCAGTTCAACCGACCGCCAACGCTATTGCCATCTCCACCCCAATATTTTAACATTTCTGCCCCCAACACCTGCCCGAACATCTGTTCGGTTTTAAAAATATAAAAGAAAGGTAAAGGAGTGGGGGTGGCTCATGCTCACCAATGCAAAACTAAGGTTTGAGGTTAGAATTATCCATGGCAGCCGCCATGTCTGGTTCAGTTTTACCACATAGAGTCGGCGACCAGTTATTGATCTAAAGGAGTGGGGGAAGGAGTGGTGGGGGAAGGTTGCCGTTTTATAACCCCTCTCCCTAGGCGGCTCTTCTCATTCGATCGCCAACTTTCAAACGATAAACACCTCTCCCATGGCACGAATCAATTATCCCGCTATCACCAACTACTTCAACTTAAAACTATTTCTGGTGATAGTTGGATAGAATTTTTTAAAACTTACTCTGGATGACCTTGACATATTTTCCACATCTCAGTTATAAGTTTGAATTTCAATTTTCAACTAACTCTTAATTTTTCTTCAACTGTTAGAGTTTCGTTAACACCGACGAATTTCAATTTTGAACTAACTTTTAATTTTAATTTTATGCGCAAATTCACTTCACCCTAACGCCAACACTATCGCCATCTCCACCCCAACCTATATGACATAAAATATAACTACAGCATCTCATATATACCCTCTAACCCCCACCGGAAGCTATGTGACATGGCAGCTGGCGCCAGCTGCCGCGGCACGTGGCTCCGTGGGCACGTGGCCGGTTTTAAAAGTGACCAAAACACACTACTGATACAATTAGATTAAGTAATAGAAATTAGTAGGGTTGTTATGAAAATCACTGTATACTGATAACGGCTCAAATAAAGACGATTATTATTATTAAATATACCAAAAGATACACAAATAACATACACATTGTCGTCAGACAAACATCATAGAAACAGTCGGGAAGTATTGTAACACTGTGGAATGTGGACAAATAGGGATCCCACATGGATGTAGCAATCACAGAAGATTAGTTTTGGGCATCCGTTTTCCCACTGGCTGACTTAACCCATATTACTTAAACATACACCACGTAAAATATAAACATGCGTGTCTAGTTAATTATTTTTTATATTTATATTATTTCATGTTCTTTTTACAATCTAAAAATCTTTATTAGCCTAAATATGTTTTTTTACCTTCTTATATTTTTAAAAAGGTGTTTCATAATATGCTGTAGACGTTACTGTCATACTCAATGATTAATGTGATGTTACAAATCTTATTGAAATATAATAAAAGAGTTCATTTAAGGGTCTAGAGAGAAAACTTTTAAACGAATCAAGGTCATTTTGGTGTCAATGGATATTTTATGGCCCCTAGATAATTGAAAAAATGTTATCCATGAGAAAATGCCGTATAACTCCGTAAAATGAAAACTAAACCTTATTTAGACCAATCTAAGATTCGTTTACTGCTCCGATTACTGAAACTTGACACCACTGATGATTTACAAGGTGGTTTTAGTAAACAAAGCTGTTTTATGTTGTAAACATGTGCAAAGTTAGGTTTCCTACTGCAACGCGTTAAAAAGTTCACTGGGGTGTCCAGAATTTTGCCTAAAACTGTAGATTGTTACCGGTGCAGAAGAACACACTTATCTGCCCTGAGTGTATTAACATTAAGTCACTAATAATAGAAATATTCAAGTTCATCTACCTTTTACTGAACTTTTATAAATTACAATAACAATAGCATTCTCTGCAATAAAAGTCTAAATATGTTTACTATACTTTCCTATGTGTAATGCATTTTAGATTCAACGAATACGTTCAATAAATGATTATTATAAGATTTAATATGAAGAAACTCTTTGCCTTGGGATAGAATTGAACCAGAGTGGTTTTCATAATGGTGAATCCTGAATTCATAATTTATTTTCTAATTTATTTTTTATGTAATAACTTATATACGAATCTAATACATTATACTAAATCTAATATACTTCACTTAATAGCCGAATCAGGACAATCCCCGAAACTTTTACTAACTCCGCGATGTGAGCATTTTTAATTGGACCTTGACTGAAGTAAAATACTTAGAAGACTCAGTTGTGGGTAATGCTCAATTGCAGAAGTAAATCTGTTAATCCGTAAATCTGTGAAACTTTAAAACATGATAACCACAACACAACATGGAAAACTTTGTCTATCCTTTATCTTGTGAAACCCTTTTAACAAGATTAATTTTCGTAGATCTACAAAAACATATAAAGCAGAGCCCTGAATTATATTTATTTTTGCAGGAATTAGTTTTAGGTTAGTAAACCAATATCTAATATAACACCAAACGATTTTACTACCAATAAAAGTCTACAATAGTAATATGATCTTTAAATGTAAGCTCTCATTGATTTTGTTTATAAATATAACCATGCTTGTATTCAACTGCATCAGGTATTTTAAGTTCGTTATCCACAGGCTAATTCAGAATGAAACCATAAAATTAAACATGCGAGAAATGTGAGCAGCCACGTTGCCAGCGACCGTACTGTATCTGTACCGACCGTATACCTAGTGTAGTAAACTTAAGCAAAAATATGGCTGGAAAATGAAAACATTTTGGACAGAAATTTTTTGCTGAAATGTGTTTTATGTCATCTCCTGACCTCCGTAAAGTCACACCTCAGTAAAGTCCCCTCGAATGCCCAGTGGGAAACATGCCTAAAAATGATGGGATGGCCCTCGTGGAGTCAGAATAAATCTTTGCCGCCAACCCATCTCAAATGTTACCTGGGTCGAAAATGGCAGCCTGCCAAACTCTGGATAAAAACCAACTTTTAACCAAAACGCTCAAAAATGTAATAATATTCTAAATACTTGGCCTTTTGAGGTGCGGTTTGCGGCAAACGTTTGCTTTTACAAATACCTTTGAAAGTTCGGATAGCTTGATTGCCTATCATGTTACCCTTGAACCACCCTATACACAGACGACCCAAAGAGGAAGTTCTGAAGAGTGTTTCTTAGTTCATAACCATTAAATGTCTTACTCATAATTTTAAATGTCTTACTCAGGAGAGTACATAGCCGAAAACCAGACTTTAAAAGGTCAAATATGTCGGAAGTTATTGCAATAAAAAGTTTTGATAAAATTATTTTATTCAAAATTTTGAACGTCTGCCATTTATCTCCCGACCGTTATATTGAGGTTGTGTGTACAGCATTGTATTCTAATTTTTGAAACCTTTAATTTGATATATATATATATATATATATATATATATATATATATATATATATAAACCTACTGGAATGTATTAAAATTTATAATGCTTAGTTTCAAATGTTCTTTAACTCCTTATGGGCCAACCACTCATTTTTGGGCATGATACACAAATGGGATTTCATAGGAATTTTTGGAGGAAAGTCAGGGGATACCATGGAACACATAAAAAAATTGGCTTTCCAAAATGATTAATTTTCTAACGGCCAATTTTACTCTGTACACTAACCAGACGCTGGGGCGCGGAGGCAGACGTATTGTTGCCATACCGGATATCCACCGGGCTCTGATTGCCGCTTGATTGCAGCTGATTCTGATTCCGACGCTTCTACGTGCGTCTGGGATTCCTCTTGTTCGTAAATCTACTTGTTAATTCATCATGTTTTCTGGATTCTTTGGTTTGAATAGTGTAGAGGTAAGGGTATTTTATACTTAATCAATAAAGTGTCTGTTATAATTGGTTTACCAAAATGTAGAGGAAGAGGATTATTAATCAAATTTTATCTTGTAATTTTAAATAAATGTAGAAAATTGTGTGGTTTTAGTCTTTAAATGCTTTTTTATTAGTTTATTTTAAATTTGAAAATCTTTGGCAAGAGTAAAAGGAGAGTGAAATTTAGTTTATCTGTTGATTAAAGATCTACTCTCTCAGTTTGTACTTTCTGTGCTTTTTAATAATAATAAAATGTAAATAGTTCATTCGAAATTTAAATTTCAAAATAAATAAAGGGAACATAACTATGGTATTCCACTAACTCATACTGTAGTACAGTTGGGATTTTTATCGTTAAAGTCTATGTTATGTCATCGTCATACAAACAAGGGCTACTCCTATCAGAAAAGATATTGTATCAGCAGTCATATTTAGCAGTGATGTAAGTATATTGGAGGCTGAGACTATTTTTTGTTTAAGACAGCAACTAACAGCCATGAATTTTAAACCAGATCATGAAATTGTTTTGCAATTTTTAAATAGATTTAATTATTTTTAAAGTAATCTTTTTTTAACTTAAATAGAATTGGTAAAAAAGAGATGTATTGGTATTATTTTATTAAAAAAGCCATAGGTCTACTTTTATTTCTGAAATAGTTTTCGAGTCCCAAAAGACAAAAGTCGAGAATTTTGTTGGTTATGAGCTCATTAAGTATAATTTATAGAGAGGATTTAGGAAGAGCGGTGTTGTGTTATTAGGGTTGGCTTGGTACTTTATGACTTGAACACTATGGGAATTGGTTTTGACCATACTGACTGAAAATAACTTGCAAGCTATTAAAGTAGTTTCCTTGTGGGGGGAAGGAAAGCGGATCTTCCAAGGGGGCATTGTATTGGAGTCTCACAGGAACTGAATGAAATATAACTTTTTCATTTGTTTTTAGAAAGACTTTAAAGCATTTTCAATATAATTCTGATCAGAAGGACTGAACTGGACTAGACTGGGACGGTGGCATCGTCCTGCAATACAGCAACTTGGAGGTCACAAACTGTGTATAGTTATAAGCGAATGCTTGTGGATGCGATATTCGCTAGTGGGGATGAACGTGCGTAAAGGTTTCATCCTTTAAGGTCCTCATCATATTATACTAATTCGTATATATGTGGTTGAAATAATTGTGGTTCGGATCCCACGTAACCTGTAGGTCCCTAGATAACATAGGCTGTTGGGCTATTAATTAACAGTCCCGTCTAAGGAGAATGTCACAAAGTTACGAGTGACTTTGACCTTGAATTCTGAACTTTAAGAAATGCGAACAAAGTTAGAAGGTTTATTACCGTTAAACAAGATAAACCACTGCGATATAAGTCAGTTTAAGTGCCAGGGCCACTAGCATTTTCCTGAAATCGTCTACAGGTGATTTGGTATTTTTGTTGTAAAAAATTCGTTACAAAATTTTTAAACATTATATCTTTTCAAATTAAAACTTGTTGTATGTTTTGTTTAGTAATAATTTAACTATAAAAATCTTAGTGTTCGCTCTTAGTGTATTGCAGTTTGTGTGCGTTGCAATTTAGTCATATGTAATACATTGCATGAAATGGTAGGCCTATACATTGTTTTTTAGGCACAAATCATTAGCAATCCTTATCTTTGAATTCACTCCTTTACTAAACAGATACTCTTATACTCAACGAGGATTGGAAAGTATTGATAAAGTTACACTTTACTATAATCACAATCACTGTACTAATTGGCGTAGCTCAGTGTTGTAGAGCTATGGAATATCTCCTTGCGGGCACGGGTTCAACTCCCGGCGATCGGACAAATGATCGTTTGGTCGTTTATGTGGTTCGGAATTCAAGTAAAGGTGGTGTTGCAAATGCATGAAAAAAGTGAAGACCTTTTACCCTAGGAGAACTGTCAGTTAATTTCAAATTTTTCCCAAATAAAAATCGTATGATATTTTTATTTTTTCGGACGCTTTGTTATGACTTTTTGAACAATGAACTATTGCAAAATGGTGTATTTTCAATAGATTACAACCCAGTGCAAGCAGAGAGCTGCAGACAACAATAAGAGTGTGCAACATTGATGACATCATTGTTGGCTCCTTGGAATGTTCTTCATTATTTGTTCCGAGGGGTCATCACCAGATGAACATTATTTTTTAATGTAAACACTTTCATTTGACTTCTCCTCTTGACTCTTTATTCACATCTAAATAGTTTTGTGTTTGATTTTTCCTCCAAATTAGTCAACAATGAATAATTCAATTGTATTGGTTTTATAATATCCAAAGTTGCAGAACATTGATGAACCATTATAGGAAAGCTCTTACTGTGCTTATTTTATATTCTATGCACAAATCATGCTAAAAAATAAAAACAATTTAACGTTATAAAAACTAAAATCTTAGTTTATATAAACAAAATTAAAAACAATAATAGATCATAAAAATTTAATAATTAACTTAGACAACAGTAATTATAAGGGAAATAATAGTTTTGTTTTGATACTGGATGGTGTAAAGAAATATCGAATGGCTTAGCAGCAAGTTGTAATGCATTAGTAACAAACAATCATGATATTTTGCTTAATTACACAGGAATGATGTAAACAAACCCACAGTAAAACAAATTGTTTGGACAGACATTAACTGAATTACAAAAAAATATTTGTTTTGAGGTCAATATAACTTACTTTGAGGTGGTAAATACAACAACCGTTTTTAAAGGAACTTCAATGGGCAATAGCAAATGAATATTAGGTACTCAACGTATTCCTAATCACTTTTAAGTGGATTTATAATTGAGATAATGTGATCTCAGACATGCAATAACCAATGCCAACTACAACCCGAGGAATAAACATATAAGTGGTTTGAAAAGAAACAATATAAAAAGTTATTAAGTTTTAAATTATTAATTCGGGAAGGTAAGTAAGCTTATGATAAATACATGTATTTTAAAATTTATTTCCCTATACCATTGATAGACTACTTTTTTCCTGCTTATGTTTCCAACGTTGAAACTATTGTTAACAAAGCTTTCGATTGAATGTTCAACGTTGAATTAAAGCGATCACGTCTTTGATGCTTGGTTGTCTGTCGTGTGTTTACCTTCACTGGGAAGGCAATTGATATTTACTTTATAACTAACGTTTGACCGGCACCGAATGTACACTGACAGTTCCAGCGCTCGATCCAGATTGCTTGATCATCTTTACGAGAAAAACAGATTGTTCTGTCGATTTTTTAACGTGATTTGCATACAAAGGATCTGTGAATTGCATATTAACTTTTTCATATGTAACATACTTTGTAGGTGATATATCTTTACCATCCTTCAAAAGAACATTGCTTTTAATATGATTTTAGTTCATAAAATTTCCCTGAAAAATATTAAAGATAAACTGTATTTTAATTAAAATTTATATCTCTGAAAACTGTTTAAATATTTAATTTAGAAAGTCAATCCACATTAATAAAAACTATATATTCTGAATATATAAAAATAAATAAAAACTACTTTAATTTTAAGCGTTCGTCAGTTACAAACTGGATTTTAGGATAACTCAAATCAACAATGATCTACGAAAATTAACAATTACAATACAAGAGAAAACTTATTTACAACAATTTTTCTCATTAATTATATCTTTCAATTTTTCCTTAAAGCCTAGCAATGAATATGATTTGAGGATACCGGGGAGGTTGTTGTAGAGCACTAGACCAAAATATGAAAAACTTTTTCGGCCCAGTTCAAGCCTAACTCTTTGAAAGTGAAGGTTCTGGTTACGGCTGATGGCCCGTTGTGAAACCTCATCTTGGGACCATCATCATAAAGGACTTAACGCACTCCTTTTTCCTTGAAGCAATTCCCCAGTCCCAATTATCGTTGTCCCGTAGTTGGTTAAGTTTTTTATTGGTGGGGAATAATTGGTTCACACTCCAGTCATATGCCAACGATGGGCCTATATAAGGAAAGCAACAACATGCCGTTTGCCTACCGGAGGCGGTTACGGGGGGCCAACAGTTTGCCAACGATTTTCCTTCAAGCAGGTTGGCAATACTGTTTAGTCCTCACTTGGGCGCGTGTTCGGAATATCGAGTTGTGAGGAGCTGGCTTGGGCGGAGTCACACAAACACAATATCGGAAGTCATTGTTACCCAATTCACTCTCGATCCTCTCCACATCGCCGACTCCACTCCCAAGGCGACGGCCTAACGATATCATTAGGTGATGCTTGGACCAAAAAACAAAAATATATTAAAACATTTTTTTTATTTAAACCTTAAATGAAATAATTTTACATTAATATTGCTAATATTGCTATATATACTTTTTATGTTTAAGTTTCTACGACTCATTTGATTTTATACCCTAATCACCCTCACATGTAATGCAAGTCTCGCATTTGCCTAATCTTCAAAGTTTTGCAACTAATGAGATTTTTACGGTAGTAAGTATAAATAAACTATTTAAACAGACCTCTCATTGCGGTGATTTATGGCGAAATAAAGTGACCTAGTGGTGCAGTTTCGCATCTTCAACATTCTCGCGCCGTTAAAATAGCGTATACGGCGCTTTTGGCCCAGAATCCGCGGCTGTTCGTGGTCTCGACGTAAACAAAAGCATCAATCGCTGAGCCGTGTTCTGTAGGGCACTGTGGACCCTTAGACTTATGCTATTTTAAATTTCAATCACCATTGAGTTTTATGTAGTATATTTTATTTTGCATTACATTTTTATTGTTTCAACTGTGTAAAAACGAGAAGGGATTTTGTTTATTTTATCGCCATAAAGTTCTGAGGCTACAAACGATACCTTGTAATGGTAAACAAAGAAGAAATTTTGTTAATTTTTATATTTCATGAGGACTAGTTAACATAATGAGTGTAATAATGTCTAACATTGTACCATGTATGTATATAAACTTCAATAGGGAGGTTACATAAAATAAACCAACACTAAAAAGTAATGTAAAAAAGGGTTATG
Source organism: Neoaliturus tenellus (assembly GCA_030545055.2). Lineage (NCBI taxonomy): Eukaryota > Metazoa > Arthropoda > Insecta > Hemiptera > Cicadellidae > Neoaliturus > Neoaliturus tenellus. The sequence goes on along the minus strand of CM061533.1, from coordinate 53,532,949 downwards.
CAAACTTCAAATAAAGTTATGAGAGATATGACCAAAGTAGTTGAGTTAACCTTGGGTTTGAGGTGAGATTCGTTTTAGTCCCTGCAGCAAACAAACTGCTTAACATTATTTAAAACTTTGTGAACAGGAATAAACTCTGTTGTGAGTTGAAGATTCTTCTTATAAATAATGCATTAGACCGTTTTTTCGGAGTACAAAATGGAATTATGTTGACACAATTTGGTATTCTTTTTAAATGTGTAAGCCTCTAAATTATTAATATTGTCAAATTTGAACGTTTTCCAAAAAAGTTTAATAGTTTGTATTATAAAAACGTATTACTCTTATAATGTATTTGAAAGTTATAACTGTCTGTGTATATTGAGAGTGATTATATAGTTAAAATAAATACATTAAGTTAACCGTTTTGAATAAAGTTTTTGTAACAATTTAAGTTTACATAGGTGATTAAAATAGAAATCCGAATAAAATTTTAGTAGTACTGAGAGTATAGTCGTGTAATGTATCCATGCTCAATAATAATGGGTTTAATTAACTAATAGATATAAAAAATTATGAAAATTAAAGAGTTTAGGTATATACCTTCAAATATTTGCACATTCGATTTTTAAGGTAACTTGTTAAAAACAAACAGTTTATAATATAATCGAGCATCGCGGGAGGCAGGAGAGAGGAGTCGCAACATCGACAATATAAGACATTGTTATCCACTTCACCCGTAATCTTATTCACATAATAATATCCTTTTCTACGAAGTATGTACTTTATATTTCTAATAAATAATCTATTACATTTTTTTAAATGGTTTGATAAAACTTATTTACTTTATGTATTGTTTGTCGAAAAAAATGAAAGTTTAGTCTTATTGCATTATTGTAAATCAACTCCTCGTCACTATGCTAACTCCCTGCCGTAAATAAATTATTTTTATATTTTATATTTTTATTCAAATAACTTTGTACCAAGTGACTATTGTAATATTTTAGTTTAATGTTATCAAACATCTACTTATTAGTCCAGGCTCTGAACAGGTTGAGCATGCAATTAAAGTCTAACAAAATTTGACTTTGGATTATTGTTGAGGACATTTAAGAGATGTAAAAAAATCGATGTTGCCACATTTCCGAAATGGGCACAACATGTTGACTTTGGATTATTGTTGAGGACATTTAAGAGATGTAAAAAATCGATGTTGCCACATTTCCGAAATGGGCACAACATGGAGGACGCTCCCTAGAGGAAGTCGTAGAGGAAACTGTATTGATCTATGTCATGTTGAAATATAGCATTTTAAAGTTCTTTGAATGTAGATTCAAATGCCACAAACCCGACCTCTAAAGGTCGAATATAACGCAAGTTATTGAGTTTTGAAATTTCGGCTAAATGTTTTTCATGCAAAGTTTGACTGCCTGCCATTTCTGACTCGATCGTTCATTTGAGGTCGGCTTCGCGGCATTGCTTTCTGTTGAACATGATCCTAAAGCTTACGTTAAATATTTCACAAAAAATGTCATGGGCTGTCCCAAATTGAGCTGAAAATCATACTGTAATCATGATATTTCGGACAGCAATCGAAGACGGCAAATGAAGACTTAAGAGAAAACATTTAACCAAATTTTCAGGATATTTATAAAGAGGAGATAGATAAAATTCAAATAGATTTGAAAACAATGCCGTAAACTCGACCTCAAATGAACATTTGAGCAGAAATGGCAGGCAGTCCAACTTTGCATAAAAGCAGATTATTGAAATTTCCAAAAAAAATGCAAAAACTTGTGCTATATTTGACTTTTAGAGATCGGGTTTGTGGCATTTGAATCTAAATTCAAAGACCTTTAAAATGATATACAACATGACATATGCCAATACAGTTCCCTCTACGACTTCTTCTAGGGGCGTCCCCAGTGTTGTGCCCACTATGGAAATTTGGCAACATCGATTTTCTACATCTACTAAATGTTCCCAACAATAATCAAAAGTCAAATTTCGTTAGACTTTTAGTGCATGCTCAACCTGTTTAGAGCCTGGACTATTATAGGTTGTTGTTATTTATTTATTTATTTTTAAACTAACAATTCCTACTAGTAATGTAAAACATTTATATGGACTCTACTCACGCATAAATGTGAAACGTATGTGAGATATTCCTACTATTTCCTATTTACCTGGTTATGTATCACTCATATGTATATTTGTTAGAAAGCAATATACTTTTGATTTGATTTTTGAATGATCTCGTAGATTTTGTAAGGAGGATAGTGCCTATCATTGCTCCATTATTAGCATACTTGTATAACTGCTGTCTTTTACAAGGTATTCTTTCCTGACGTATTAAGGAAATCTAAAACTGTACCAGTGTAAAAAGGGCCCTTCAGATGGAGTTTCAGAACTGGGAACTTGATATCACCTCTCCATGACTTCTTCTATGAAAGCAATAATAAATTGAAAATTACTTTTAAGTCACTCTAGGTTCTAGTTCTCATATTTACAATTTTTCAAGTTTTTCTTTTCGAGTCATTGCCGTATTATTGTTCACATTGCTGAATCATTGTTAAATTTTTCGTTTTGTATATTTATCAGAATTAAAATGTACTAGTGGCGTGTAGGGGCTAAGGCCCCTAAAAATCAAAATGGTGATGTCTCCAAAAATAAGATTCAATTTATCACCTCGTTGCACTATTACTGTATTTTTCTCAAGCTGTAGTGTGAATTTACGCGTTTGAGTTCTAATAAAATATTTACTACTCTTGATGAAACTTTTTGTATCAAATCAGTAATTTACTAATAATTTCCCCTGTATTAAAATACAGTTGTCTAATTTGTGGAAAAAGAATATTATAGCACTATTATACTACAAAAATTGGTAAAAATAGTTTTAACCTTAAACATGTTCATGATGAGTTTGAACTCAAATAAATAAAATAGGTCAATACAACATAAGCCCATTAATACTGTACACTCCTTCACCCTGGACCCCGTGTCCCCCATTCCCTCACACTCACCGTGACCCGATGCCTCCCCGTTCACCTCTCCAAACCCGTGATGTCTGTACCCCCTATGCCCCCAGAACCCGAGTACCTCCATGCCCCAGCCCCCTTGCCCCATCATGCCCCCATACCCCCTTGCCCCGCATGTCCCTGTGCGCACATTCTGCGGAGTCCACATGCCCGCAGTTCTTCCCCGTGGCCCCCCCTACCCTCTATGTTCCTCATTCCTCCCCAGTGCCCCCTCATGCCCAACCAACTTACGTGAAACCGACGTCTGTAGTACTCCCTACCCCTTGTGCCGCCATCCCCATGTCCCCATACTCCCGTGCCCCATGCCCACCATTGCCCCCGTACACCCTATATCCCCATGCCCCCTTAACCCCAGTGCTCCCCACAACCTTCGTACCCCCATGCCAACGCACCCACGGTACTCCCGTGCCCACATGCCCACCGTTCTTCCCCGTGGTTCCCATGCCCTCAATGTCCTCCAAGCCACCTCCGTGCCCCCATGTCCATCTGCCCCACATGCCTCGTGTCACCGACGCCCCTAGTGCCCGTTGTGTCTTCCCACCCCGCGCTACCACATGCCCCCTGGCACCCTATGTTTCCGTACCCCCATGCCCAACGTTGCTCCCCGTGGCAACCGTGCTACCCATACCTATATACCCCTTTTGCCACCGACGCCCCTGGTGCTCTTTGTGCCCCCACAACACCGCCGCCACGTGCCACAGTACACTCCCATGCCTCCCCAGAGTGCCCCAGACCCCCATGCCCCAGCACGGCCGTACCCTCCATGCTTTCGTGCCCTCATGCTCCCCGTTCCTCCCTGTGGTATGTTACCAATGCCTCTACCGTGCCCCTTAAAATGCCCCCTGTCTCCAGTGTCACCGACACCCCTCGTGCCCTTCGTGACCCCATATCCCCAAACCCTCTGTACTCCCCATGTCCCATGCTGCCATCCCCGCCGTCTCTTCCCGTATCTCCGTGCCCTCCTGTGCAACTGCCATTTCCGCTACTTCCCACATGTCTCCCCCGTGCCCCCATGCATCCTTACCCTCCGTGCCACCAACTTCTCTCACTCTTTGATTATAGTCTATTTTGTCTGTTCGTCAATGAAGTAGTACACTGATTGATACATTGTTAGTTTTAGCACAATATCATGAAACTATCATAGACATGAAAAGCTCCCCGTCTTTATGGATTAAATGGCTTTTATTGTTTCCCTACGACCTACGGAAAAGAAGAAACAGAGAATGGATCAAACAAAAATATTCCTCATATGGAGGTTATCCAATGTTAGTAGTTTACATATATAATGATTCAGTCGAAAATAAACAACCACCCAAAACGACAAATAAACAAATCGACAAAACGATTCAACTCTTGTACTCTATCAACTAAAGGACATTCACTGAGTAAAGGCAAATTCATTATATCACTCTTTCCACGTCAACACCAATTTTAATTTTTTTTTATGGTGAATATACCAATTATTCTACTACTGTTTCCTTAAATGACATGGATGGGGTAAAGATAAAATCTCCTAAGGAACCATAAACCGTTCATAACTATCAGTGTTCTCCTTTTTTATAGTGCATTGTCAATTTAAAAAAGCTATAACTATGCGGTTATCTTAACTCAAAATATCTGCTCAATAACCGGCTGAGTTTAAGATAAAACACTGGAACATCTGTTTAATTACACGTGTAAATCTAAATATCTTATTCACATTAGATTAACATTGGAACTTCAAGGTCCATTGGGGCGAAGCCCAGGTAACTTTTGGAAATTCTGGTATTTTTCCTTGCGTCCTTGGACCTAAAGCTTTAAAATGAGCCATCATACGTTTCCCTATCTTTCTTCTAACTCGAGATATTTCGTGGGGACCGATTCGCTTACGGAATTATATATATATATATAGATTGTTGACTATTGTATCCATCTGTTGAACTTATTGTATTGTTAATTTATTGTTATCGTTAAATTTTTTGCTATTATAAATAATTGCATTGTTAGTTATTGCCATTTTCAATTATTGCTATTGTTAACCTATTGTCAACCTATTGCTTTTGTTAATGTATTGCCATTGTTAATTTTATGGTTAATCAATTGTTTCTTTTGTTATAGGCTATTATTATTGTTATTGCGAGATATATTATTGTTAATTTATTGTTTCTTTTGTTATAGGCTATTAGTTATTGTTATTGTGAGTCATTATTGTTAATTTATTGTTGTTGATTTCATCACACTACTGCATGAATTGTCTAATTATGTAAATTATGAATTGAATTATTATCATCTCTGTGAATTGGCGTTTTGCCGTAAATAAATAAAATAAAATAAAATAAATGTCCAGTTCTAGGCTAGTATCTTTAATCCCGGTTTTTGGAAAAGTGTTTGAGGAACTAATGTTGAGTCATCTCTATGATCTCTTAGAGGCTCATGTTCTTCTTGTCCCTGCCCAGCATGGCTTCAGCAGGGGTATGTTCACAGTAACGGCTGTCCATTCCCTTCTTCAAGTTATATTGGAAGCTATTGAGTTCAAGTCTTCCACTGCAGTTTTATTATATAATATATCGCGTGCGTTTGATTGAGTAACGTATAAAATATTGCTTAAAAAGATAAAAAAATATGGCATTGGTGAAGATGCTCTCAAAGTGATCCATGACATCATAGTTCCAAGAGTCTACATTAGTGATAAAAAAGTGTAAGGAAGAATTGCCCCTGGTGGAAAAAAATACGCTACAGTAAAACCGAACGTGTGTTGCCCAAAAATCAACAAAATCAAATAAAATTCCCTCACAAAAAATCATGTCATTCAGAAATAATATCAACAATATCATCAACATAGTTTAAAAAGAAGCCGCTGAAGTCCTCAGCAGTTGCAAAGCCACTTTCCTGATTATACTTTGAACAGGGCTTACATCCGTCGATTAGGTCTTCCGCTTTTGTATGGGTTACCTTTTTGGCAGGTAGCAAAGAGCAAAATGTTGATTTTTTAACACTTACCGTCGTATACTCGGTGGCGACAACCACGGTTGTCGCAGAAACTGGCACCATTGCTCTTATGGTATGTAGTTCACCTGCGGCACTACAGTCATCTTGAGGCCTACTTGGGTTACCATCAGTTCTGGGACAAGACGAGGCACCTATGGCAGCCTATGTAGTTTGTCCAACTGCATGGATTGTAGTAATGAAAATTCTCTTCAAGGTTATGACACAAATTTTAACCTGTAAGTATTGTGCATAATTTGCTGTGTGCATTTGCAGTGCTTATTCTTTTTTTTTTTATTCTTGGTTTTAAAATTTGTTTTAGTTTGTACTTTTGATCTTAGACTCAGCCTACTGTCGTAAAACTATATTAATAAAATCTTTTAATATTTGAATGTTTTTAATGACCAACTTGTTGAAAATAAACATAGGACAAATACTTTTTCTTCTGGAAATTGTATTATACAGATCCATGCCACATAAGAACTTCATACAAAAAGGATAAATAAATGGCGGATACCTTGGTAAATATGTATTTCAGGACATACAGTACCTAAAAAAAACATTTTAAATTATTTTGACACAATCAACTAGATGATGTATTTTTGTTACGTACTTTACACACAAAGTTTGTATAAAATGGACATTCGGAATCTGGAAAATTGCGTGATTTGATCAGAATATTCTTAAATATAGATTATTAACCCTTACACTTAAATAAGTATAAGGGTCCTAAATACAAACTGAAAGACAGATGGGAGGGGAAAGGATAGAGAGGAAAAGGAAGACATTTTTCACTTTGTGTTCAACAATCCGATACCTATTGTTATTTTTTCCCTGAGGTTTTCTTATCTGTAGTGCTCTTGGGTAATTTCTCAATATTATCACTGTATCTCAATACCTTAAGAGTTTCTTTGTGTCTGAAAAATCTTTCTATATTAAATAAAAAAAGAGTTTTTACAAATTTACACCGCAGTTTCACAAGGAAAATTTAAGTTTAGTTAAGAAATAGGTACTTGTTGTAATTTAATGATTTCATTACATATTCAATCAATATAAAAAAGTACCCTTTTTTTGGTCAATTTTTAGTTTTACTTTCGAGGTATTTTATCGAATTAAAAAAATGTGGGTAATAAAAAGATCTGTTACATTCAGAAATTTCTCAAATAGTAGTTTGTTGCTGTTTTATTTTGCTTTGACATTTTGCTTTATTTTATAAATATAAGTTTGATTATCAACAAATTAACAGTAAAAAATTACAACGGATAAAATTATTATATATTTATATGGTAGGAAATATCAATAAAATTTCAGTCTATGGTTCATAGGGACTGACTGGCTGGATTCAAAGTATTATCAAACTCTAATTTACGTGATTTATCTAGTATTTTAGACTTCGAATAAATCAACCTTTTTTGGTTAAATATTTGCAAATATTTTCTTGCGTTTGTCCCTTCCGTCCACCAAAGCTAAACATACAACCGTCAACCAACTCTACTTACACTATTTGATTTTTCCAAAGCATTTGACTGTATGTACCACCCTTAACTTCCGATAAAATTGAATGTCTGATGTTACCATTGACTGGTGAAGATAAACAAATCACGTTGTACTTTAAACGTCAACACTATAAACTTAATAATATTTCTTCAAACTGTAGGAACATAACGAGTATCTCAAGGCTCCGTATTGTTGTTGGTCCTTTAGTGTTTAGTATATAAATCAGTAGTGTATGTTCTGAAACAATATCATTTGTGCGCTAATGATTTACATACTCTCACAATACTTTGATACTTTATTTAAAACACCGACCCACTCTGTGGTGCGTATTTTAAGGTGAGTATGCCTGAAGGGACGAGTGTGATGATTGTGATGGATCAGATGAGGTGTAGCTTTGTTACTGACAAATATCAGTTGTTTCATTTGTCAGGATCATTAATTAATAACCCAATGACCAAAGGCAGCTGGGTCCAGTATCGAACCATCAAAAAGCACTAACTTTTCTCAGGATCGAACCGGCTACCTTCAGAATAAAGTAATAATAGCATAAAGTAATGACTTATATACTTCCACTCCTGTTGATCGTATACATATCCATATTGATTATATTACATCTTGGTTTACAAGTGATAGATTGAAGCTTAAAAAACATTATTATCGGCCCTAATAGACTAATGACCAGTGTTGACCTAAATACACTGCCAAACATGAAATTAAATTCACCTTTTGATTATTGCGATAAAATTAAAACATTGCAATAAAAAAAAACCTTAGGTCTTACCAAATTAACCACATCTGCAGAAAAATATTTGCAGAATTCACAAATTGAAGAAATTTGCTCTATATTTTCCATTCTATATCAAAATTACTTTAGTAAAGGCTCTGATATTTTCTTAGTTTGATTAGTGTGACTCGACTTACAATGATTTGCCTTTAGAACGGCAATTATTTTATTTATTTTCAGTTTTAGGTGATTATGTCTCTTTAGTTAAATAAAGAGGTTTAAATTAAGCAATTTATAAAATATAAATTAAATTATAAAACTAAAGAATTAACAACTATGATAAAACAGCAGTGAACCATTGGGGAAAAATCCACGTAATACAGTTCCAACAAACTCATGCCAGAGTGCAGCACCCTTAGGCCTACAGTGTGAAAAGTGAGTGAGCTAAGCGAACGAGCTAGTCGTGGAGACGAATGAGCGGAATGAACGAGTTCGTTTTGAAAGAAAAAGCATTTTGAAGTCTTGGCATTCCAGCATAAAGTCTCTGACGGATTACTATGTCTACAAAAATTTGTTTAAGTTTACCGAACAAATACTGGGATCCCATTTGCTTATTATCTGAACGAATTTTGGCCATGACCTCTCATGATCTTTAAACGAGAAAGTATCAATGCTTAGATCTTCAGATCCAACGTTATATTATTCATGTAATTAAATTAATAGTATTAGCATTGGTTTTAGTTATCCAGTTGGGAAAACGCACGTCCGAAACTAATTTACAGTGATTGTTGTAGCCGAGCGGGAATACCAATCCCGCCACATTCCACATGGATTACATTGCACTACTTTCCTGCAATGTTTAGTAGCCACCATGTCCCTATTTCGTTTACAACTTGTTAGTTTTATGTCAGATCGTTAATTTTTCTTCGTTGTAAATTATGATATCAAAATATGCGTTTAAACTCAACCAATTTTAATCATTGAGCTCAAATCGAAAGTAATTCAATTTTTTTAGGATATTTCAAACTAAAACTAGTTTCGGATCGGTCGAAGAAGTCATGTGCTTATTATTAAATAGTAACTTGTAGTTTCTTGTAATACAACAGTTAACAGTACGTTGTTTGGCAATTCAAGCATTAGTTTTATGTTAGGTAAACCTTAACTGCTACGACGATTTTTTTCTAAACTACAAGCGCTTTTTATGTAGCCAAATAATCAGTACCTAACCCCGGTTTTAGTTATTTTTAATAATGTTCGTGATTAGTTCGGATCAAACAGTATTATAAGAATGGTTGAATTCTCAGTTAGTCATATGTTGTTGTCTTTTACATTCAAAGTAATTATTGTGCAAACAATATATACGTAGTTAATAAAAAATATTATGATGGTGCTAAAATAATTCTATCGTATCACACAATTTTCTTGTAAATCTTATTATCTTGTAAAATTATCTTGTAAAAAATAACTGTACCATATATTTATGAAACTGATATATTTAGGAACTGATAACATATTTTTTCTATTTTAGTATTAAAACGAACATAAAAATCTACACTTAATGCATAATCATTATAAATTGGGGAATAAAAATATATTTAAGACTTCTTCTATAAGAACCAAACTAAAAGTTATGGAAGTATCATAGTGGATTGGGCAATCATTTTATCCTTTATACAAAGTAGTGTAAGACAACTACATTCGTCAATGTACATCTCTAAACAATGAATATCTTAAAGTTAAATTTCTTTTAATAACTATTGTTTTATAAACACAACTTACAATTTTAAACTTCATAGCTTTGGAACAAAATTGTGATGAGTTTCATTTATGCATCTTTTTCAGATGTATAAAAATTATGTATAAAATAGTTTAAAGAGTAATTTAAGAAATGTATCATTCCTCAAAAGTCACAAATGCATTAAAACTAAATTTAAAACATAAACTTAAAATAATGCAATTCCATTTTTATGATATTACTATTTAATGTTGAGATAATTTGGTATTTCTTGAAATGTAAACACAAGATGGTAAAATATTGATGATCAATCTAAGGAGGCTGCGGGCGAATGACAACAAAGAGCGTGCATCTTTGATGACATCATTGTCCTTGACGCTGGCGTCTCTTGCATTCTGCAGCGCGATTGTTCATCACCTGATGAAAATCATTTTTTCAACTGAATCAACATTCATCATTTCTTAACTTCATTTGGCAATTATAATCCGTCACTGATATTTTTGGTTTTAGTTTTTCTTAGCGAGAACAATATTGGTGAAGTAAAATTATTTATACATTTATAAAATCGTTTCCAAATAAACCACTACTAATTAAAATTATTATTTATTATCGACAAATTCATACATAAACTACCAAATAACATGGACTAGTAGTCAAGAATATAAAGCAATACTCATGACGTAAGTTAATTTTTTGTACAAAATCGAAAAAGTTCAGCTATATTACTTTATTTTGGAACATGTTCGTTATACATAAGCTAGCTACTATTACAATTTTATTTTGATAAAAAAAAATGAAAGAAGGCTATTTACTGAACATTATAAACTTACAAGCTTAAACATAAGTTCATAAAACTGTGAAAATTTAATTTTTCTACGTTTTAGGGGGTTTGAGTTGTGCTTGCTTGAAATCGGCCATGTACCCGATGATCGCGGCCTCAAAACTGGTCGAGCTGTTCACGTACTCAGCCAAGTTCAAGACGCTCTACAGTGGTTAGGTAACGTTTTTGATTTATATAAAAATCTGAAATAATTTCATTAACTCAAACCAAATCACATGGTAGTGATAAGTCATACGTAAGACCGTCTAGACAGCTATAATTAACCCAGCGTCGCGGTCGCGGGTGGAGAAGCATTCGCCGAGATCATAGGCAACAAGGCTGACTTAAAGCAAGCACAACTCAAAAACCTTAAGGGTGCGCTCTACCTCGGCGTCAAAATTGTCGAGCGAGATTGTTAACTGCCGCTATACGCGGAAACTCACATTTTGGAAAATATATGAAGGGTGATTTTAAATTTTGTTACTTTAATGCTTCTTTGGTTTCAGTGCGAAATCGATCGGTGGTCTAATAACGATGTTTTTGAAATTGCAGACCTTTTGCATCTCCCTTCTTGCATGTTATCTACAAAATTTTTACCAGTCTTATTGCAGATTCTTGTTCTTAAGATTATATTGTACTCACGTATCGTCTTATTTTTTCTTATTTTTTTTTAATACGTTAAAACTTGATACAAAAACGTTTATTTCAACATTATTAGCAAGCACCGTGCTTAGTAAAATTTAAATCATCATCGAAATTTTAAGACGATAGCGGAGTACAAAATTATATTGCGAAAAGAATGACACCAAAATATTTTAAATCGGTTTACAAATGGGGCGACAAACACGGAGATTCTAAACCCATGCATCCGCACGCGGCAGATGGGTAGAGCGCACCCTTAATTCTTAAAAACGTGTAAAATGTCCAGTGAATAGTCTATTTTTAATTTATGTGTTTTAAAGACCGAAATTTAAAATAACATGAAAAAAGTAACTAGCTTAAGTATAACAAAAAAGTAACGTTTTACTAAACTGTCCTGAAGTTGGCTGTCTTAGATTTAAATCTTTAATTTCGTAAAACACCAATCTGCATCCAGATTACACCACCAGTGTTCTGATTGTATTTTGTTTTAAGGCAACAGAATATACAATACGAATTTATTCCATACGTTGTGGTGGTACCAAACTGGATGCATCCCGCGGCACAGGGACATCAGTCACTGTCACGTTGGCAGCACTGGCCTGGCCACGTTAAACGATAACCCGCAATAACGCTTTAAAGTCTCCCGCCATCTAACCTTTAACCTCTCTTACAGTGTATAAAAGAAATTAAATATTTCAGTGCTTTTAATATCTTTCACAATACTTTATTTTTATAACTGTATTTAATTCATTTTTAAAAGTTTATTTATTGTTGGTGTTGATGTTGGTGAGTTAATATTATTATTTGGTAAATGATTGTATACATTTTAATTATGAGTGATGGAAAATGCACGCAGTAATTACGTTCATAATATTGATTTTCATCATACTACATCAATATCACCTGTTTTCGACCACAGAAAAAGGAAGTTTCGACCCTCACTTACAATAACGAATATCATGCTTTGACCTATTGGTTTCGTCGTTGAAACCATGTGAAGTGCGTTGTAACTGATGTGAAGTGGTTGCCTAGCAACCGGAAAACGAGCAGTGCATCCCGCTAGGTTAGTTAAGGTTATGTTTTCCTTGATATGGGCGAATAAAAATATTTTTCACCTGTTTAGAATTTATTGCATAGTGTAGGGTTATAAAAAATAACGTTCGTAACTCGGCCAAAAAAGTTTTGTCTACTCTGAATCGTTTCAAGTTCTCGACTTCGTCATGAATTTAAAACACCATTGAAGCGGGCAAAACGCCTTTTTCGGCCCTTGTAATGAAATATACTTTTGCATAATACACATTTTACGAATAAATAATGTAAACTATAAAACTAACTAAAACTAATATTCTTGAAACTAGAAAGTTTATACAAAATGCAGACTATGATTTTAGACATTACTTAAGTATTGTCATAAAGGAGTTAATTAAATTGTACTGTTTTTACTCAAAAACTTTGGAGGTTAATGCACAGAAAATATATAAATATATAAATGCTAAATTTATTGACGATCTAAAGAAAACTAACATTGACCATTGGATTGTTGAAGTAGCATACGTTATAAATCGATATAATACGGAAAATATTCGTTGTAAAATAAGTCACTGGATGCAGAAAAAAAACTGAAGGTGTTACAAGTATAGTAGACCACCATCTTATAGCACCTCCCCTGCCTGATTCCTTCTTTAGTATACGCTTTATTATAACTCGCCTGTGTGATACGACAAGTGATGAACCATCAGGCGATGTTGTGGTAACGACGTGTCTTTATTCACTACATCTCCCATCCTTTGTTATCACGATGTAACAGGTTCACTCACTTGCTTATTCGTCAATTATTATAAATTCACTTCCATAAATAAGTAAAACTATAGATCGCCTCCTGATCGAAATTCGACAAAGATTTCAGTTGATATAAACCCAAGAATTTTAAAAACAATTTATAATTATTGAAACATCTGTTCTACCTGCTTTTCTAGCAGTTGCTTTTACAACAGCTGTAAAATGATTGAATCAATTATCCTTCCTCCATAAGATTAACATTGGAACTTTGAAAGCCTGTGAGGCGTAGCCCTGGAGTCCGATGTGAATTAGAATTTATGATTCTGCTCATCTACAGGACTATACCTTTCCAACGGTATGCGCGGATTTCTCCTACGATGCACTCGAGCTGAGAAAAAAAAGGAGGAAATGAAATATGCTTGCCTATTAATATTAGATGATTGAAACGTTTTATAACGGAATTTTTATAAAACCATATGAGTAATTACAGTAGTCTACCAACAGAAACGTAAAACTTTATGTAAAAATTAATGTTGCTGAAAATAGAAATTAAAAACAGCTATAACTAAAACAGATACATTTTGTTGTTGTATGATAGTAAATGTATATTTATTGAAAGATTTTTTGTAAATTATGTTAAGCTTAATTCTCCTTGCAGTTATTCTTTTTAGTTTTGTTTTCTTTAGCATTATATTAACATTATTTGAATTATTTAAATACTTATATAAATTTATACTCACTGATCTCAGTTTCTACTTTTTTTAAATGTGTTTGAGCCCTTTCAGTAAACAGAGTTAAATTATGAGACGAAATATTGACATCCTCAGAACCCCCTTCAGACGTGTAGCGGGTTGCTAATTTAAAAAAAATACCCATAAAATATAGTAATAGTCTTACGCTAAAATTAGAAACTATATTAAGGCTATAGTAAGTTCTTATATTATTTTATTAAACTGTTGAATAAATAATTTTTCTGGATTCTATACTATACAGTTCAAGTGATAACGTGGAAGGCTTATCAGCTATAAACTATTTTTTAAATATTTTTATTGATCTCAAAAATTAAAAATGACAAATCTGCTAGATATGATTTAAAGTTTCAATCAAGGAAATGCATATGTCACATCAGTACTAGAGTAGCCTAATTTAGTGATGTTGGAGGAATGGTTCATAAAAGCTAGCGGATTAGATTAGCATAGAACTCGATTGATTATCGCCCCTGACAATAGATTTTAATTACGATTACATTCAAACTAATTCGTGTTCAATTTACTTTGAACAGAAATGTGATAGTGTTTATGAACATTAAAAGGAACTCGACACAAACTAAGGATTATACAAAATACTGACATTACAATGATAAATGAATAATAGTAACTGCCAAAACAGTTTTAAAATATGTCGGGTGACCCAGTGCACTCCTCTAAAATTTAAAGAATTAATTTTGTACTAAAAAATTCTGGTTGCCATTATTCAGTATTTTCATGAATTGCTTTAAGGAGTTTAAAGGAAATTTTCTTCTCTTTCAGAATATCACCATCCACTATTTTCCTCACCTTTTAAAACTTTTTTTACAAAAAAGCTAAGCAACCTCTGAATTTATAGTGGTGAACAAATACTGAATTAGAGATATTTTTATAATAACTTTACACAACTCAGTCTCCAGTTCAACTGGACCGATTTTTATTAATTAATGGATCGTTGGAAAGCTTCTTCCGTGTAGATGTGCAAATAATTATGAAGAGTTGGATTCATTTTTAACTGCTCAATATCCTTTGTTGCTGGTACGACGATCGGTTTCGAGACGAAAGTCACATCATCTGGTCGATACTTGGTTTATAAAACGATTCGTCACTAACTTAAATTCGACACAAAACACAACCAAAACATCGAAAAAACAGGATATTTAATCACACATTCAGGTCCTGGGATCGAACTCATCACGGTACGTGCACGTATTTATAGTCGTCGTACCAGTAACAAAGGTTATTGAGTAAGTAAAAGTTTATCGAACAATTTGAAAATTCTATATCCAGTAGTAAGAAAATGAATTCTCTTTATGAAGGTTCAATTTTTCAAATATTCATGGAGATATAGTGAAAACACATGTTTCATACAAAAAATACATTCAAAATGGGGGTTTTCACATTTATTTTTTTGGAGGGAAGTTTTGTTGACTTAAATGAGTATTTTCATGAAAATCCCGAAAAAGGTTTGCAGTAAATTTTATTCCCTTTCAGTATATCACCATCCCGGGACCACGGAAGTCGGCACCAGTTCTTAGTCACTATAAAAAAAACAATGAAACTCGGCACCCGTCCCGGAAGTGGCCGCCATGACACCATGAAAGTCGGCACCAGCCACGCCGGTTCCTCCTTCCACTTTTACCTCCCCTCACGCTCATACCCCGTCATCACTATTCACTCTCTGAACATTACCCACTGTGATAACTTGAAACCCCCAATGTCATTACCAACTCACGGACGGGGCTTATTTGCATAAAATTACAGGCTGTGTAGACGATATCAATCTAGAATATATTTTATTGACTATCTACACAATTTAGGAATCATCCTTAAATTAATGGTTTTATTAACGTATAGTTAAGTATACATTTTTTACTCTCCATGCTTGTGATTTTCATGTTATTCGTTGATAAAACTTTGACCACAACATATCATACACGATAATATGAATAAATAGTGACAACTCTTATTATATTTTAGACAAATGTATTTAATAGATTGCGGTTCGTAAAAGCTAAAATTCATCGTTACAAAAGGATGTTACTGGATTGTTGAACTTATTATGTTCCGGTTCTACTATAAAAAAAAAGTATTCAGTTTAATGTAATCAGTTTAATTGTTTCTTTATAGAAGGCTGTATGCCTAGGCGTTTCTTATCTGTTACTTTATATATTTGCAGATGCAGGACAAAACCGTAACGAACTTACGTGTATATTTTTTACAGTTTAAATACATCATCTAACGTACCGCTCCCAAACATTTACATTCTTTCACATATTACCTAAAAAAATAAATACTTGAGGTATTTGTTCGTAAGTAACTAATTACTGTCTCAGTAGGGTATCCGCATTTTACTGTCTTAAAAAACGAGTGACCGCGTGCGATTTAAAAATTGGGAACAGAGCACCCGACTCACCATTGGTGCAGCAAATACTTCCAAGGGTCGACGGTAATCAATAGAGGAATGACAAAATCATCAATGGATCTGAACCCTGCACTGATCTAAGGTAAGTGGTGAGAGAGTTAGCAAGGGGGCAAAAGACAAGAGAAATAGGGGTAAGACGGTGCTGTGGAGGGGGGACTACCTGAGGCCACTGCAAAACCTTCCTGGTGCCGACTTTCATTGTGGCATTAATAACGCTTCGATGATTTTTGCCGATGGACAGGTTTTGGTGCCGACTTTCATGATCTCCCATCATCCACTTAAGTCGATTTCAGAAGTCATTTTTTTTTTGGTTCAAATATATATGGTACTATGAACACGTCAGTTATGTAAAAAGGAACTAATGCTATCTTTAAACAAATAAAATAAATTTTGACCTTATTACAAAAACATTTAAGCCTACAAACAAACATCATCCAAATTCACTTATTAATTACGGACTTATTGCTAAGGAATATTCCTTAACTCTATTAAATAACGTTAAGTTATTTAGTTGTCTTATTTCAGACGGTAGTTTGTTGTAAATTTTACTTCATTTTATGGTTCATTCGCCAGTATTATTCTTTGGCTGTCCGTTATTCATTCCTAAATTAAATTCAATGGAGTTAGTTTTACTTGTGTTTAATATTAAGTGATTCAAGTGGCCTGTATCTATAAGAAATCTGCCTGTAAATAGTTGTAAGACAAACATTAATGATTGCATCAAGAACCAAGCTTTTTAAACTGTGTCGGAATAAATGGACTATCAGTTCCCATGAACTCATATTACTTTGCTCTTACTGTAACTTGACGTGTCCTATTACATTCATGTAATGTTTAATGGATCAATAAAGATTGTCTATTGTCTATTAATTTGAACCATGATTGAATAACGGATAACTGATCATTAGGTGGTGGAACTTATTGATTTCCTGTTTCTCTTGAAAAACAAAACGAGCCGTCATCAGCAAAAATAACTATATCAAGATCTTTTCAAACAGTCGGCATTTCATTCATTTACAATAGAAATAAAACAGGGCTAATTACTGACCCTTGAGGAACTCCTCTAAGCCACCTTTAAACAAACAGGGCCTTCCGCATTCGGTATTTGCATGATTTGCTCTATGGAGGCTAAGTAAGACTTAAGCAATTCCAAAACATGTCCGTTTAAACCGTACTTTTCAACTTTAAGAAAGAGAATTTTGTGGTTGTGGTGTGAAAAGCTTTGCTTAAGTCACAGAAAACGCCAAGTGTACAGTTTCTAAAATCAACTGATGAGGCTACACTCTACACTATTAATAAAATTGAAAACTGCAGTGGACGGTCGACTTCCCTTGGTTGTTTTGGAGAGAAAACAGAACGTAACTCAAAGAATTATACTAATTTTAGATCGATAATTGATTCCAGGATTTTTGAAAAGAAGAAGGTAAAATTGATATTGGTCTGTAGTTTGCCGATTGCTTTTCGTTACCGGATTTAAAAACAGGAACTACTTTACTAATTTTGAAAATTTGAGGAAATTTCGCAGATTTGATGATTTGGTTACAAATATCATGGTGTATATGGTCTGTGTAATTATTGCTGTTGGCATGAAAACATTTCTAAAAAAAAACATGGTATTTTATTTCCTCCGCAAGCTCTTGAACTCTTTAGCTTCTTCACAACATCTTCAACCTGAGAAGCTGTAACCTATGACAAAAACATACTACGAGCAATTTGTGAGATATTAGAAAGAAGTAAAGGACATTCATTTGTGACCAAGTGATATGTTAGAAAAAGGTAAAGGACATTCATTTGTGACCAAAGGTTCTGCCGCTAAGTTTGTGAGATGTTCATTTAAAAGATCAGCTGCTAATAACCATTGGTTACTATTTCGTCGTTTATTTTAAGATAGCATATATGTTTTTGTCTCAACTGTTTTTGGTTTTAGGACTACATTTTGATTTACTATTTTCCTGATAATATTAGTGCAATTTTCTGAATTAAAAATTAAACTATCGTTAAAAACTAATTTTGCTTCATTTACATTTGATTTATGAAGTTGAATTTCATCTTCTATTCGTTTTTGTTGAGCACTTGTGTGAGGAAGAAATTTTAAATACATTATACTTTCACTTTGTTTTTTAAGGTCAGGAAAGATCCATATCGATGCCACTTTTTTCCTAACATTTACTTTACTACAGCCTTTAAAATCCAGACGCCTCTCTTATTACATTCTCTTCCTTTTCCGCATCCTCAATGCTCACATAGACTACCCAGCCCCTTTGAAGACAGTGAACTTAAGGATTCCTGGGAGGACTCGTTAAGGGTACTGTTTTCTAGGCCCTCAGTTTCCATTACTGATGCTGCAAACAGCACAATTTTGAGGATCCAGCTCCAGAGTAACAATCTTGCAGAGTCTCAACTGGATTTTTTCTTCGACATAGTGCCTGCAGTCAAAAGAGTCACTCTAACTGTTCACTTCGTTAGCCTACTGCTGCAATTTATTTTTTAGCATATGAAATCGTTATTATTATCATCAGTATAAATTTGTACCATTATTGTTTATATAAATTGTATTTATTGTTCTATTTATCCACTGTTATTGTTTTATTTGCACATATTTTATATAATTCTGTTATTCTTTATACTCATTAACTTGAGATATATATTTATATTTGCCTAGTACTTATATCGTTATTTATTGTTTTATTGCAATTTCTGATTATTATATTATTGTTATTTATATAATTGTTTCCAACATAGCTTAAGAAATTATTGGAAGTAATAACAGTACATTATTAAATGTTGCATTTGTTAATTACAAATTAGCTTTGCCATTGACGTAAAAATATAAATTGTACTGTTCGTACAGTAGGCCTAACACTCGACTGCGATATTCAATCGCGAGTGGGGAGGGAAGCCGAGCGTAGCATTCTGTTGGAGCCGATTAGAGCCGTATTAACGGTTGTCTGGCCAATATCTAGGTTAATTAACACCTGGTTGTTACTACATATTGTTCTCTGTATTGACTTCGTTTTCCTTTTCATACTTGAAAAAGGCTTGAAAGGCATTGACGACTATAATGTCAGTATATTTTTAATAACATATTTATAATGGGTTTTAACTACAGGGTTAGGCAAAAGTCTGGACACCCCCAGTTAACTTTTTAACGCGTTGCAGTAGGAAAACCAAACTCGGCACATGTCAACAACATGAAAAACTGCACTTTTTCATCAACTACACAACTTTGCCCCTGTCCCCAAAATAGAGTATTTTGGGGGCAGCCCCAAATTTTCAAAAGTAAACTCCTATTGAGTGAGCCCTCATTTTAAACGGTGTATCAAGAGAAATTAAATGGCGCAAACCGGAGGTCGATATCTCACCCCTAACCAAAATGGCAGCCATTTCAAAATTTGAGATGGGCAAGCAAGTATAAGTCTGGACACCCCCAATTAATTTTTTAACACGTTTGCAGTAGGAAAACCAAACTCGGACATGTTAACAACATGAAAAACTGCACTTTTTCATCAACTACACAACTTTGCCCCTGCCCCCAAAGTGGGGTATTTTGGGGGCAGTCCCAAATTTTCAAATGTAAACCCCTATTGAGTGACCCCTCATTTTAAACGGTTTATCAAGAGAAATTGAATGGCACAAACCGGAGGTCGATATCTCATTTTTAACCAAAAATGGCAGCCATTTTAAAATTCGAGGATGGTAAATTGACATTTGTTGAAATTAAATCGGAAAAAAGCTTTTTTAGAATTGAGAATATCTGGAATTATTTTAGAATTGAAGTTACTAGTTCATTTCTGCTACTAGGTTCAATTCGAAAATAATTCTAGAAATTATAAATTCTAAAAAGCTATTTTCCGATTTAATTTTAACAAATTTCAATTTACCCATCTCAAATCTTGAAATGGCTGCCATTTTGGTTAGGGGTGAGATATCGACCTCCGGTTTGCGCCATTTAATTTCTCTTGATACACCGTTTAAAACGAGGGCTCACTCAATAGGGGTTTACTTTTGAAAATTTGGGGCTGCCCCCAAAATACCCTATTTTGGGGCAGGGGCAAAGTTGTGTAGTTGATGAAAAAGTGCAGTTTTTCATGTTGTTAACATGTGCCGAGTTTGGTTTTCCTACTGCAACGCGTTAAAAAGTTAACTGGGGGTGTCCAGACTTTTGCGTAACCTTGTATATTAAATATATATAAAAAAACTAGAAACTAAAAATAAAATATTTTAAGTAAAGCGATAGGAGGAAAAAGGTTGAAAATCAGAGTTTTTTCTTTTGCAAGAACATATTTTACAAAAGACATTGTCAAAGGGATGCCCTTCAGTTATGCTTACAACTTTGTTACATCTAGTCAACTGTGTGAAATAAATTTTATTGCTGTCGAGAAGGCTTAACATGACGTATTTTATAAATACCTTTTGAATTATTGAGGTAACTTGGTTAACATTTTTAGCAGTACTGAAAGAATAAATTTATATTTCTATAAGATGGGCTTTGCTCTTGCGTAATTTCCTTGTCATTATTGGAAGAAATGGTAAAAGCTCTAATGTGCATTAATTTTAGTCGTTTAAGTTTATATATATATATATATATATATATATATATATATATATATATATATATATAAAGCACAATAAATGTAAACATATTAAATTTTTTAACATGTAAGAGTTGTACTAAGTGTATGGAACATTTTTTGTACAAATATATTCTTAAAACTTGATTTATATGGTGGGTAATATCAGTTATCTCGTTACCTATATATTATTTGTATTTGTTTCTATTAGTTGTTGCGTACAGGATTTGTATTTTACTAGTCTACTTGGTGCTCAAAATCGAGCAATTTATTTTGATGAATAGTATATTTCACCACTAGTCCGGAAAGTGACCCATTTCTGGGCGAGATAGAACTATCGAGCCTGGAAATGGGCTTTCCGGACGAGTTGTGAACGATACTTTTCATCACGACGCAATTATTAATAAATGTGGAAGTTTTAAAGGAGGATTATTTTTGTAAATTCTTCGCCATTGGACAAAGTAAACAAAGCTGGAATTCCAAATTTAATTT
The DNA here is from genome assembly GCA_030545055.2 of Neoaliturus tenellus. Lineage (NCBI taxonomy): Eukaryota > Metazoa > Arthropoda > Insecta > Hemiptera > Cicadellidae > Neoaliturus > Neoaliturus tenellus. Next base: position 53,511,537 of record CM061533.1, on the reverse strand, counting down.
GTTTTAAACCCAGCTGATTGTTGCTGTACGGAAAAGTTTGTTTACCTTGGACGGAAAGTAATGTCTACTAACATTACTTTCCGTACAGGTCAGTAAAATCAGCTGACGGTGACAGTTTTGGAAATGACTACTTTTCAAGGTCTCAGCTGTACGGCAAGTTGTCACTTTCGTATACGGAGTGATGAAATAGTTATTTATGCAACAAGTGCGGAAAGTGCCGATTTGCTGCACTCGAGAGAAATGTTTATGCACGAGCCGCAGGCGAGTGCGGAATAATTTCTCTCGAGTGCAGTGAAAGCACTTTTCGCACGAGTTGCATATTAAATTTTTCCTACGACTACCAAATATTTGTTATATACTTATAAACGTTTAATATTCACGTTAAAATACCCACTATGTGAGGTCCCTGTCTCAAGATAGTTATATTAATGATATCCTGTTTTATGCACTTTCTACATTTAGTTAAACATTTTATTGGATTTTTCATGCAGAAGATTTAACGCCACTGTTTTAGCAGTTTTAGCAAGATCGTCAGGGAATAAGTCACTTAAATCACTAAAGTCACCGTCATAGTTGATCATTGCGCATCTAACTTACGTGCCGGTAGCTCACCTGTAGCTGGTTTGTAGGTTATGTTTATGTTGATTCAATAGAAAACGACCACATGGACAACAATAGATCAGATGTTTATATCCAGTGTTGCCAACTTAATTCCTCACTTATCAACGTTTTTTGCTGGTTAATGCTAATTGTTTTGTGTTCTAATGTTTAAACACTGGAGTGCGCAAAGTAAATCTAGCGTGCGCAAAGTAAATCTAGCGTGCGCAAAGTAAATTGAATACGGCAATCGCCTGTTTTGCGACGAGTATCGAGTGCGTAAACAACTGTTTTCACGGATAGTCGTAGGAAAATAAATTTAAATTAGATTATTATCAGCTGTTACGTGAAAATTAATATATTACGAAAACTTGATGGTTTTTGGAAAGTACCCCCTCTTCTTTCCTTTCCCATCACAGCTGTGTTTAATCATTCTTCAACTTACGTGGCGAACTTTTTTTTAAATTTGTACAAACAAGTAAATTCTATGATAAGACCAAATTATTTCAAGACTATAAAAATAATATTTTTATGTAATTTGGTATGGTAATTAAAATAAGAACAATAAATGACAAATTCAGGTTTCAAGCATTTTTATATTGTTTTTGGACCCAAAGTAGTAATATTACTAACATTAATAAACATAACTGACAGAGCTTTTAATAAAATCTGGTTATTTGGATACAGAACAAAGCACTTGTAATTTGGGGGGGAAATATGTCTTTTTAGGTTTAACATAAAACTCTCTGACAATTACGAATGAATCTTGCCAAACAATATAAACCTTCTCAGTGTTAAGTGTTAAGCAAAAGACTCTTAGAATGATTGGAAAATAATTTTCACTAAATAAACCATTAAAAATTAGTTTTTTCAATGTAATCTGACTTTAATAATATGGTGATTACAACAATGTTTACAATCTTCGTTTAATCATATTGTTAGGCCGTCGCCTTGGGATTGGAACCGGCGATGTGGAGAGGATCGAGAGAGTGAATTGGGTAACAATGACTTCCGATATTGTGTTTGTGTGACTCCGCCCAAGCCGGCTCCTCACAACTCGATATTCCGAACACGCGCCCGAGTGAGGACTGAACAGTATTGCCAACCTACTTGAAGGAAAAACTAGGTTGGTAAGCCTTTATATATATACTCAGCATGTATGTTGTATGTGGAGAAATTGCAGTTAATGAGGGTAACCGATTGAAATATTTAAACGCTTTTGATGGAATGTAAATTCAAATTAATTTTGTTTTCGTAAATTTGTATAGATAGTTCATAAAATAATGTCATATTAAAGGCAATGTACTTTTAAATTAAATAATAATAAAGACAATGCCACCTCCGAATATTTTACATATAAAAAGTTATCAATTTATTGTTCTTTTGTACTTAGTCACTTTTGAAAATCGACAGAAAAACTCGACTGGTAAATATAATATTGTAATTTGGTCCGAGAGATGAAATCTATCTCAGTGTACATTCGGTGCCGGTCAAACGTTAGTTGTAAAGTAAATATCAATTGCCTTCCCTGTAAAGGTAAACACATGACAGACAAGCAAGCATCAAAGAGGTGATCGCTTTAATTCATCGTTGGACATTAAATTGAAATGTCCGCGTTAACAATAGTTTCAACGTTAGAAATTTAGGCAGGAAATGAATATTAATGGTATTATGAAAGTTTTCCAAAATTATTATTTCTATATTTAATAACTTGTTATATTTCTTTATCAAACCACTTTATATGTTTATTCCATGTGTTATTGTTGTTTCAGGGATTATATTATCTTAGCAATCTAATTGTATAGCCGAATGAAGTGCAATCATAGGTAATTGGGAATTCAATGAAAACGTAACATTCGTTCGCTAATAGTCCATTGCTTATCTCTTCAAAATGGCTGTTGTATTTACCACCTCTAAGTAAGTCATAACAACCTCAAAACAAATATTTTTCGTACTTCAGTTAATGTGTGTCTAAACGATAAGTTTTACTGTGAGTTTGTCAATCCTGTATCTTTGAACAACAAAATTGTTATTTGTTTCTTGCTAATGTATTAAACTTGCTCCTAAAACCATTCTCTGTTTATTTACACCACACAGTATCAAAAGAAAGCTATTTTCTCATATAATCACTGTTGGCTAAGCAGAACTATAGTAAATCGTTTTTCAAACATTGTTATATTGTAATATATTAAAATACTAAGAATTTGGTTTCTATGGACTTTAATTTTATTATTTTTTTAGTCCAATTTTATACAGAATGTAAAATAAAACGTTTTAAATTTATTAGTAAATAATTAAAATACGTTTTTTTTGTTTTCAAATTAGTTTATATTTTTAGATTATGAAGATTCGTAAACACAATAGGAAAGTAAGGGTTTGAAGGTTATTTATGTTACCTTAAACATAAATTATTCACATTTTACTTCAGTTGCAAGTTAAAGAGAATGCAAAACTAGTAATTATGGATGAAGATAGAAGAGGTGGAGGCAAATGAAAGTCTAAACATTAAAAAATAATGTTCATCAGGTGATGAACACTCGCACCAAATAATGAAGGGGACTCCGACGCGCCAACAATGACGTCATCAATGTTGCACGCTCTTATTGTCGCCTGCTGGTGGCCGCGCCGCGCCATGACGTGGCGTAATTGCACTGTGTTTTGATCTATTAAAACTACACCTAAATACTGCCCTAAATAACTGTTCAAGAAGTCATAGTGACAGAAAATATATCATTTGGCTTTTAGTGGAGGTTAACCATCAATTCACTGACAAGTGTCTTCGAATGAAAGGCCTTTGTCTTTTGCACACTTACATACAATTTATTGCGACTAAACCATTCCTATGGTTTAGTCTAAACCCCTTAAAACCCCTTAAAACAGGAGAGTAGTGTCGTCGGATATATGGACACTCCTCCCTTTCCAATTGAAGTCCACCCAAATTATTAATGTAAATTAGAAATACTAAAAGTCCTAATTTGCTGCCTAGAATAACCTCATTAACATAACTATATACACAATCGATTGAAACAAGTTGTTTTCTATTTTTAAATAACTTTCAAACAATTTCAAAACAACCCCAACTTTATTCAGATATTAGAGCTTTTTTAAGATGTTTTCTAAACTAAAAATCAATTGCTTTAGTTAGATAAATGAAAACAATTAAACTGCAAGTGTTCATCCCAATAAGGGGCCAACACTGTCTGGTTACCATCGCCACCGCACTGAACTCCTGGGACTGCGCAGAGGAGGCCTGCAATCCAGGCGTAGCTGATCACGATGCAGTCAGTGGTAATGTAAATGAATCTTCAATTGGTGAGTGAACTTACTTCAAACTTATCTTGGCGTAATGATTATTCACTTATTATTAGACCCATTCAGGAGGAATGTATTCGGTTGTTTAAGACGGCCCTAGCCAATAGAGAACGTTTCATGGATTTAGTAACTCTAATAATGCAGAAGTCCTATTTAATGCTTTTTTTACACTAACAACTATCTCCGATAATTTCTTTCCTACTAATCCTGTTGCTGTAGTAGTAAGAAGTAAGAAGACAAATAATTCAGAGCCCAGGCTGCCAAATATAGAATGGTATACACCAAGGAGAAACTTAGTATTAGCTTGAAATGATAGAAGTAAACGCTCCTTTGATGAAGAAGTTAAGGCTATATTCCATGGTTATTGTTTAAGAGCTAAGAAAATATACAGGTGTAATGTAGAACTAGATAAAAAAGAGTAAAATATGTTGGAGATACTCAACTCGACCATTAGCTGTAAGACAGCATGGAATTTAGTAAATAAGGTAGTCAATTGTAAAGGCAAAAATCTAAAACCTAAGTTTACGGAAAGCCCGTATGAGTTTAATGATTTCCTTATTAATGAGGTTCAGCACACTATAGACAAACAACCTCAAAATGGTGTTAGTAATGATGAGCTATGCATGCCGATAAGAAATCTGTTTGAGGCTTTAAGTCCTTCGCGGCACTGGCTTCACATATCATCCAGGGACAAAGTCAAATTAGTGTCCAGCTTTAAAAATTAGCAGAGTTTAGATATAGGTTGTATATTTGATGTCAGTTGAACTGTTTAAGACTAGCCAATTCCCTGAGATTAGAAGTTTAAATGATTGATTTAGATTGGTGTTTAAATGAGGGTATCTTCTCTGACAAACTTAAACTGTCCCGTAGAACCTCTGTATGTAAGAAAGATGACCCAGACGTTATGAAAAATTGCAGACCCATCTCAATAATTCCAGTCCTAGAAACTTAGGCCCTTGAAATCGTTATAAAAAATGAACTTGTAAATCATTTAGAAAATAATCAACTGTTAGAAATAGTACACCATAACTGGCCCAGTCATCAGCTAAAGAAACCCTTGAAATTGTGAATCAGTGGTTCAACAGTAACAGTCTTCGTACAAACGAGGCCAAGACAAAGGAACTGGTTTACAATCTCCACATATAATAACACTTTGGAAGAAGTTAAGTTGTTAGGGTTCGACATAGATCGTAATCTTTATTGGGCTCCACATATAAATTATGTCTTTTCTAAAACGTCAAGAGTTATCTTTTTACCCTGTAGATTGAAACCCATGCTTATAAAACAGTATCTCATAATGATGTGTTTCGCTTTTTCCGTAGTTATATCATTTATGGGATTGTACTTGAGTCAGGGGTCATGCCTCTGCTTGTAACAAAGTGCTTTTGCTGCAGAAAAAGGCTGTCCGTCTTCTGGACTCGGCAAGGTACAGTGACCATTGCAGACCTATATTCATTAGATTATATTAAGTCGAAGAAGGAATACTATAGGAGTAAAATAAGTAACTCGAAAAATGTAAGCAGAGAATCATGGAGGGTGGTACATAGCCTGACTAAGGACACATTTTTACATTCAAACTTGAAACTTAACTTGCGTAGCGTGGATAACGCAAAGGTCTGCAACCCGGTAAATGTGGCCAACATTTTTTAAAGATTACTTTCACGAGGAGGTTCAAAAACTTGTGGGAGGTGACACTGTGGTGATGGAGGAGTGGGACGCTGTATCGGAAGATATTCACCAATTCACTTTGGAACCGACAAATGAACAAGAGATATTAGATATAATAAATAAAGTTTGTAATAAGACTAGTGCTGGAGTGGACGACATTCCTTGTAATCTGTTGAAGTCCTCGGCAGATGTGGTTGCAAAACCGCTATCAGTTATAATTAATAAGTCTTTTGGTGAGGGGAAATTTCCTGACCTGATTAAAACATCAAAGATAATTCCTATTCATAAGAAGAATGATAAAAATGTGGCTAGTAACTACCGTTTCAATTCAATCCGTATTTTCTAAGATTATAGAAGTAGTGTAATTAAATAGATTAATCCCTTTTCTTGAACAAACAGCTTATTAATTAAAAATCAGTTTGGCTTTCGGAAAAATAAAGCTACAGCGGATGCAGTGTTTTCACTTCTCACTGCGGTGCACAGCGGCGTGGACTGCTCGGATGAAGTCTATGGACTGTTCTACGACATGACAAAGGCGTTTGACTGCCTGCATCACGGTATCTTGAGAAAAAAATTAATTAAATATATTAGGTAAGCCTTTGGAATGGATCATGTCTTTTCTCAGGGATAGATCTCAATTGGTGTCAGTGAAGCACATGGGTGATGACAAAGTTATCAGGCAGGTCCGCCCAAATATTCAGCATAATATAAACACAGGCGTACCGCAAGGCTCACATATGGGTCCCGTAATTTTCCTAATTTTTATGAACGATCTACCTGAGGTGGTGCAGGAGGGGGAGTTGTGGCTTTTTGCTGACGATGTGTGTCAATTGGTAACCGATCTGGACATAAATAGTGCAATAGAAAAAAACTCAATCAGGTATTGACCAAATGAGCGAATGGTGTAATGATAACAGACTTGTTTTGAACCAGGGAAAAACGTGCTTATTGCATTTTTATAATACTAAATCACATAACTTCAGTCCACGACTTAAAATTGGAAATAAGCATTTAGAGGTGAATGATGAAGTAAAATACCTTGGAGTTCAAATTAGTAGTAATCTGAGGTGGTCTACCCAGGTTGATCATGTGGTGAGTCGTTTGGCTGTGGTTAGTTGTCTGATGCGTAGACTGCAGAGGATAGTTGATATGGATGTCCTGATGAAAGTATACTACGGTTGCTTTCATAGTGTAATGACATATGGTATCATATTCTGGGGAAACTGTTCAGAAGCAAAACGAGTGTTCCTGCTCCAAAAAAGGATTGTTCGAATTATTACCAGATCTCACTACCTTGAGCATTGCAGGCCATAATTTAAGAATCTAAAAATCCTTACTCTAACCTCGGTATTTATATTGGAATCTGCTGCCTTGGTCCTGAAGCACCCGGAATCTTTTAAAAGGAATAATGAAATCCATAAATACAACACTAGACAGAAAAATAAAGTGCACGTTAATATACACAGAACAGCTCTGACTCAATCCGGCCCACATTACTTTTCAAGCAGAATCTACAACCACCTACCGGAAGAGATACGAAGATACAGCAAACCCTTGGAATTTAGAAAGAGACTTAAAAACTACCTTTTAGAAAACCCATTCTACTCTTTGGAGGAGTTCTGGGAAGAAAAATAACAAGAAAATGAAAAAAATTGACGACCACGGCCTCACAGCTTCCAGTGGGATACCTACAAGTATTTACGTTAGTATTAGGAATCTTCACAATCATAAACCTGTTCGTATTCCTCAACCACGTATACATTAGAAACAACCTTCATTCTTCTACCAGAAGAACCGATCACCATAATTACAACACCAGAAACAGAAAATACTTGGACATCCCGTTTTGCAGACTGTCGAAAAAGAAAAACTGCTACCCAATCCTCTCCATGAAATTATTCAACAAGCTCCCAAGCTCTATTAAAGATAGAGAGTAGAGGAAATTTGAAGCTAGGATGAAGGACAGACTGAAGAAAATCATTTTACTCGATGACCGAGTTCCTTGTGGCTGACTTGACTGGTATTTAGGCCTAAACACCTGCCGCCCAACACTCAAATAATGAAGTTGTACATACAACGTTTTAAATATTAGTTTTAATTAAAGTAGTTAGTTTATTTTAAAATTAATGATACAATCCAGTATGCTACTGGTGAATTCATGAAGAAGGAGGTATCAAGGTATCTAATTTGTTCATGCGCTTATTACTTAATTTAACAATGTTTCATCCGATTGCGAACGTTTCCTGATTCCGAGTTGCTTCTCATAAATAAATGTACTGTAAAATATTGAACTATCTGTTTACTAACACATTAGCCTAGCAATTTCGACATCCTGCAAATATACACTAACTTATACACTAACTTATTAGCAAAAACTTTAGTTGTCAATACCTGGTGAAGGTAACAAAATCTTTACCAGCTTCAAACCACGAGAGTGACCGAACGGGTTTTTTGTTCAGGAGCCGGGAGTTGAACCTGGTTCCGCCTCGGAACAAGTATAACTGAGTCGAGCAATACAATGCTAAACAGAACTTAAAAACGTGTTTAAAACTCAACAAATTTGGTGCGATATGCCTGCAGATGTTAAATTTTGCCACGGTTTCGGTTTACTATACTTAGTCAAGATTCATGAAATTACTGACTACCTTGAAGCACACATTTGTGTGTAGATCTACGTGTTTTGTACAGTACGGACCCAAATGCAATTTGCGGGCAAGACTGTCGATGTGGAAGTGGTAAATCTTAAATGTTGATATAATGTTTGTAAAAATGTGACTATTGTATTTTTTTTAAACTCTCGACAATCACAAATGTGTGCTTCAATGTAATTGTGATTTTAAGAATCTCGACTGAAGATGGATCGTTAGTGATCCGAAACGGAATCTAATACAAAACAACATTTTATATCTTCAGGCATATCACACCAAATTTGGTGAGTTGTAAAGTATATAATAGGTGTCAATGCTTCAGCAAATAATGTATAAGACATGCTGGTTGGTAAAAGCGTCTGATGTCATGGGGTCCAAGCAAACGCCTCCTAAAGAACGCTTCACATAGAATGACACTTAACCCTTTAAAAAAAAAATAAAAAAAAATGCTAAGCTTTTAGTCTAGTAAAATTATCTCATAAAATAGCTGAAGCCGGAAGTAATTGCAAACTAATATATTTTGACCGATTCTTGTGTAATAAAATTACCTGAGAAAAACGATGGTGAAAGTCTACCACTCTCCGACGCTGCGCTCGACTGCTATGGCCAATTTTTCAAAATGGCAGTAGCATGCGAGGAAGTTTTTTTTTGTTCAGAAAAATAGTGACTGCCAAGATGTACATGACATTCTATTTTTTTCCATCCTAGGTTTTTCCAACATTAGCTTTTTCCGGTACAGATGGTTTTATTTTGCAAATTTCAGTTTGAGTGATGATTCTTGGGCCAAGAAACATTCAAAATATCGAAATATACATAATTCAAACATCTGGTAATACTGTAGTGAGTATTTAGAACATTGCGATGAAAGGACGTTATTATGATTTTTGTCAATTATTTGAAAAGTATTATGGTAAGTTTCGTAAGTAGTAAAATAGAACAGAGATTTTTCTCCCTTCAATAATATTGATCTTCTATGTAAAAAAAAGGATTTGAGTAAGAGCTATTTATAAAATGTTATAATTATCTTGGTTCCAGAAACGTTTATATATTTATTTCTCTCGCGAACAAGTAACTGCCCCTACTGTCTTATAACAGAGAAATAATTATTGCTATATCTGAAAAAATCCCTATAGATTTCGGTTCTAAAGGCCAGAATTCAAGGCCAATGTGAATCGTGACGTCCGGTATGTGAATTGTGTAATCTTAATACCAGGATTTATACTTTTATTCACCCATAATTTATAACACAGAATTTTGAAGCTATAGATAAATAGGTATATCGTAAAACCTGTAGGTATATCATAAATTAAATGAAACACTATAGTGACGGTAAATATAGTAAAGTATTAGACTTTATAACAACTCTCATGAAATTCTTGGAGATATATAGTATACGAGTGAATAAAAAATGAGGGTTTAAAATGATTTGTGCCGAAAAATTATTAAGTCATTTCTTACATTTAAATTTGTAATTTATGAAATATGATTAAGTGGCGCTTAGAGCTGTGAAAAATAATAGTTTAAGTTTTCTCTCTTTAATCTGAAGGTCGTCACTTTGATCCTCTATAATTCCAGAACTGTGATAATAAGTGGTATTTTTTATTGAGTAATGATAAGTCATGTTTTCATGCTATTTTTTATAATTCCTCACAACTGAGAAATAACTCATTTTAGTGCTATCGACCTAACAGGTCAGGCGTTATATATTATTAAGATTAGGGTTTGCACAGTGATCTACAAAAAATTACGAATGACTCCCTCAAATTTAAAATGTATTCGTTAAACTTTACATCTTTTTCTTTTATCTGTTATCTGTTATCTTTACATCCCCCTTTACCATCTTTATGAGAGCGTAAGTGGAAGGGATATAGAAGACAAAACCCCTACTCAAAATTAACCTATATAATTTCCTTTTATTTAAGTTAGAATATAAAAAAATATATATTACCCAGAATGTATTATAAGTTAAAGTTTAAAAACCGGTGATCTGTTAACATCAGCTATTTTATTTTTTTTTTAAAGCCAACTACTGTATTTTATAATTAAAATGTGATGTATAAAATGTTTTATTCCCAAAAACCAAATTTGTATAGAAATATAATAAAAAACTACGAAGCAAAGTAATACATGTATCACAATTAATATATAATTAATAAAAGTATTCCTTCCAAAAGAACGCCAACGACGATCACAAAACTGCTAATTTTAATCCGTTTTTTATGCTGATTGCCAATCGCAATTGATTGTAATCAGTGATGTATTTAGTTAAAATTGTAATTTATTTGCAAAACGCTTATGAATGTTAATCGTATATATTTTTCTGTTACATTTTTATTACTACTAAAACATTGTTAAGATTTTTTGCCGTTTGCTTATTAACGATTTTTAAAATTACATTTCATTATGAATCTTATACAATTTGCACTTACTTTAATTATCTTTGTGGTGTTATCTATGCCTCAATCACGCATGTATTAAATGTTTTACGATGATTAGTGTAGTGGTTTAGAATATTATACTATATATATAATATATCTTTTTTATGTCTATCTACACCTATGGCATTTTTAACGTTTTGACGGAGAACGGTCCAAACCCCAGTCTTGTAAAAGCATGATTAATTAATAGCCCAATGACAAATGGCAACTGGGACCCATATCAAACCTTAAAAAGCTATTACTTTTCTCAGGATCGAACCGGCAACCTTTGGATCCAAAGGCGAACACTTTAACCACTCAGCTACCCAGCCAGCTAATATAATATCTTTTTTAATATAATAATATAATAATATTATATCACTACATTATATGAACCCGGTCCCACCTCGGACCAAGTATAACTGATCCGTGCTCTCCAATGCTAAACAGAACTAAAAAAAGAGTTTGAGAACTCACCAAATTTAGTGTGATATGCCTTATTAACATTTGAGCCTAACTATTCACAAAATTCTCCCTATGATGGCTTCGACCATTGCCACGAAGGTTCAGTTTTCTTGTGCGACACTCTTTGCAGATGGTACTTGACAAGTACTAGATTTATTTTCATGTTTAATTTCTGCATCTAACAAACATGACTTAACAAAATCTAATGTGATGTCCTTGTCAATGCTCATGGTCTCAATTGCAGTTACAACGTTAGAGGAACCCCTATGTAATCGTAAATAAAAAATGACACACCTTGTCACTTTCATTCATTTTTGATCCTCTAGACTCTAAGTGATTCACTAAATTATCAAATTTACGAAAATGTTGTTGAACTTTATCACTGTCGCAACACTTTACAATTAGTAACTGTTTTCTGAGATAGTTTTTGTTGAATGTAATTTTTCTTTCAAAAATATTTTCTAAACATTTTATCGTTTCTTTAGAGGGGCCTTTTTTACATACTGTAGGAATTTATCAGAGAAACACTGTATACTATTATTGTCCTAGCTTTGGTATCTTTAGTTTTATTAGGTTCATTAACAACTGTGTTTAAAATGTTTGATACTGCTTTATTTTCTAAAACCTAATTTAGTCTGAATTTCCAGTTAGTGGAATTAGCACCATCACTTGTGGCAGCAGATGTAAATTTTCATTTACTAACATTATTCTTTATTTATTGTTTTTTAATATAACTGAATATAACTGTTGCACACATACGTTTAAAACGTTTATAAGTTTACTGGTGTAGAATATTATAACTATTAATTACACAGACATATCAAAGTAAAGATTATTTTATTAATCACAAAACAGAACTCCAAACATTTACCCACTGCCATAGCAACAACAAAAGTAAACATAAAAAATGTAAACATTGGCTGGCCAGGTGATATCATAAAACCTAACAAAATGAACCAAAACCATAACAAAGATGTAATTTATACATTAATAATTCAATCTAACAAACGAACTTTTAGCTAATAATGATCAATATTACAATTAATTATACAGTTAAATCAAAACTACGGTATTACAAAGTGTGAAACTTCAATTTACTTTGCAAACTCATTGTTGATTCACTCATTTAAATCATAATTATTATTATCAATGTAATTATTTTAAACTTGGTAATTAGTTTTCATTGCAATCTGGATACTGATAACTATTATGAGGTTATTTTCTTTTAAGATTTCTGTGTAGCCATACAAGCTATTTTAGTTTTGTTTTAAGTTAATTTTATTAAAACTAATAAATTAAAAACCTCTTTTTAATCTTCTTAACTGTCAAATTCATATTTTGATGAAGTAATTTTACTTAAGGGCCAGTATTATTTCATAACTTAAATATATTGAGCTGTGCTGAACGTTTCTGAGCAATTCAATATTTTTAGTACTGTCAAGTAAAAAGGCATTTTGTCAAAGATACCATTGTGCCATCAGTTTATGGTATAGCTTAGAAGAATAGGCAAAAATATCTAAGATTAATTTATCTGTTAAATGAGGTCTTTCAAATTTAATTATGATTTTTTTCAATAAATAAATTTCTTTCAAGTGTGTTTCTACTGTATTAAGTTCGGGATTAAAATGTTTGATGTTTTCCTAGTTTTGTAAATATTTTCTTCTAGTGCGTTGTAAATAAAGAATATGTTGACCCATTACAAAATACATGTAAAAATAGTTAAACCGTGAAAATCAGTCGGTGATTTAAAACATACAATACACGCAAAGGAATATACAACCAGTTCCCCTCTTTTGCGTTTGTACACTTAAAATAGCTTTACCTCTGGGAAAAAGAGCTTAAATTCCTTTATAGGCTACATTTTCTTTCTACATTCAATTATTTATTTGATACGACTGTTTACTGGTTAAAGTAAAACTTTTACTCGAGATAGAATATCTCTTTTTTCTCAAATTCTATTTATCTTATATAATCTTACATGAGTTGCAATTTTATTCTGTGTTGTCCAATCTTAGATGTTTTACAACTTTATTAAAAGGAAAAGAACATCTAAAACACGAAACTTAATAGTTAAATCAGTTTAGTCTAAGTTATCTTATAAAAATTGCCGTTGTTGTTAGTACGGTAAAAGAAACGAAACCAAAAAGTGTTAGATTATTGTAATACTAATTTATAGGTTGATTGTATTGCTCATTTAATCTTTAAATCAGCAATATTTTCTGTTGATGTACTTGCACGTAGAAATGAGATCATAATATTAAATCATTTCTAAAATTAAGTCGATAATTCTGCCGTTAAAAAAAATGTAAGGCCCGGACTCTGGAATGTTAGAACTCTGGAACAGTGCTCGGTTATGAAGGAGCTTATCCTCATGTACTTCAATTGCTCAATGTATAGCTGAAATTTAAAAGACTCCTAGCACTGTATTTTACCACACTGTTGATATAAATATAAAAAATTCTAAAAATAACCTGCAAAACATGTGTCTTGTTCGTTTATATGAGTTTTATGAGCGGCAGTTTGTTCTGTACGTCAAAAAAAAGCACTTTCTATCCACGGATAATCAAAACGCAGTTCTTCCTATGATAATTTACTATTTACAGTCACATAACCTGCAATGTATTTACTATGTACTCAATTATGTACTTTACTACTATGCATTACTAATGTATTTAAAATGCATTTATTTAATTCCCAGGTTCGACTAGCAGAAAAAAGTGAAATTAAATATATTAAGGATTCTATTTTGAGTATTAGGAAAATGAATTCTGTTCCAAAAATTTTACTTCCAACACATGTTTTGTTAATGTGTTTTTAGGGAATAAAAATATTTACTTTTAAATGCAACAAAAATTATATTTATGAATCTTAGCAGTTCTTATAGTAAACTTACATTAAAACTTATATTTTTAAGACTATATATTTATCTAGTAAACTATTTACCACTGGCTGGGTAGCTGAGTGGTTAAAGAGCTCGCCTTTGAATCTGAAGGTTGCCGGTTCGATCCTGAGAAAAGTTTGTGCTTTTTGATGGTTCGATACTGGACCCAGCTGCCTTTTTGGTCATTGGGCTATTAATTAATGATCCTGACAAATGAAACAGCTGATATTTGTCAGTAACAAATATCAGTAACAAAACCTCATCTGATCCATTACAATCATCACACTCACCCCTTCAGTCATACTCACCTTAAAAACGCACCACAGAGTGCATCGGTGTTTCAAATAAAGTATCTAAAGTATTTAGTGTTGTGGAATGGCCAATAGCATTATTAACGAGTAATCTATAGTCGGGAACTCCTTTTGCTTATGGCAGTCTGACCTATTCTAAAGAAAAAACCTCCTTAAAAGTTTATAAACAGTAAGATAAACAAATATGCTAAGTGCTTAGGCTCTTTTATTAAATGTTCTCCCCAAATTGAATTATTTCTTTGATACGACTGTTTACTGATTTTAACAGTTTACAACTTAGATTATAACCTAAGCTTAAAAATAGGAACAAATATGTTATACTAACTTTTTATTTTTCCATGATGCATGGTTATTCTTACAGGGACATTAACATTGAAAAAACAATACACAACCCAATAACATAAACAAATGTATAAATATACTGTTTGAATAAAATAGTAGAGAAGTTAACATTCAAGTGAATCAAATGCAAAGTACGTATAATATGAGAATGCTGGATTCACGAGTCAACAAAATAAAACTTTTATTTCTCACCGGAGTCGTAAATGCGGCGTTGCGAGTGTCTTGTCAAAGTCAATTCACCGTGCGGTTCGTGACACTGATGTGGTCCACGCTTAAACAATATAAATCACAAGAGCTTTAGAAATCATAAGAGTTATTTTAGGATATAATGTTATTTTACATAACGTTTACTACAAACATAGTTTAAGTGTAGGTATCTTACGCTCGTATTAGATTAAGTAAATTAATGAATGTTAACATGTGAAGAAAATTACCATGGCTTATTACAGATTATTATCGTTATTTGATCTACTTTATCTATTAAATATTCGGTTCAATTGCTGTTATCTCTTTGTGAATAATTATTTGCAGTTACAGTACAATAAATTCACAATTATTTTGTAATAGGCGCTGAAGTTGAATATAATGTTACACGATTTTCATTTATGTCAAGGAAAATACCTTGTAACTCATGTTGAAATGATTCGAATGTAATTATATATAAAAAACTCAAATTACGCTGGGAGACTTAGATCGTTGCATTGTACGGCAGACTTGGGTTTGCATTTAAATTTTTAATTTATTTTATTGGTAGTAAAATGAGAAAACCACACTCGTATAGGTATAAGTTGCACATACATCAGCTGTTTTTTAATGTAAGGTCAATTTTTTTAATAGCTATACATTGAAACAAAGCAAAGTTTTTATAAATAAGTTTTCACGAATGCCCTAGAATCAGACAATCCAGCAGAGACAGACGGAGATGTAATAATAATGATAAGACTTCGACATGTAACTTGATAGTAATAAACGGTATCAGTTAACTGACACATACTTTCTCCCAACAATATAAAATACCCCCGTCGCAGCAGACCTGCGTACTCAGCGAATTTCCAATGGAATTTCAGATTATTTACTTTCCCCATAAAAACACCATAGGATCGAGTATGTAGGTTTGCTGCCATTGGGTGTTGTTAGAAAATCTAAGTTAATCAATAATTGGTGAATGTAAACACAAAATTGTATCAAACACTGGCAATTTTTATTTTCCCCATAAACCCCATGGGGGTGAGTATGTAGGTTTGCCGCCATATGGGTTTTGTAAGCAAGTATAAGTTAAACCTTATATAGATAATGTACATACCAAATTTGATTATGTCAATAAATAAGCAAGATATAGGGTTTTCTTGATTTCCAATAAGAACAACATGGAAAACACATTATTGGATTTGCCCCGTAACCAGTTATGCTATGATAAAATTCAAAATACCAAATTGTTTGTTTTTTTAAGCTCTTTTAAATGGTTTCAGTTAAAATTGATGAATTTTAAAAATTAAGGTCCAAAAATGCCAAAAACCCATTTTTGACCCCTTTGAAACCCCATAAAACCCCGTTCCCATAACCTGACAATGCTGGTTCGCGAACTCATGAAAATAGACCTGGTCTTACAACTCCATACCAAATTTCATCAAAATCGGAGGTCCCCTTCAAAAGTTATCAGTACCACGGACACATAGATATATAGATAGATAGATAGATAGATAGATATATATATATATATATATATATATACATATATATGAAAATGAACGAATGGTGTTTTTGGCTTCTGGGGACCTCAAAATGAAAAAGTAAAGTGGTCCCGGGCTTAGGTCTTACCATGGCTACTACCGTAATAGCGTATTCCCTATAGGGAAATTCGCTAAAAGGTGTTAAAAGCTTCAAATATTAATGTCTTGATGACTCAGTCGGATAGCTACCAGCTGAGCAGCGCTCGTTTGACCCTACGCGCGTCTGTAACTTTTAACAACGTACTGCGTTTACCGCTAAACAAAAAATTGAATTTTCTCCGCAACCACTTTACGTAGAGCAATAATTTAAAATACTGGATTGTTTAGTTTTTTAACTTGATTTAATGGTGATAAGTAAAATTTATTTTGAGACAACAGCTATTTTGAAAATCCAAAAAATTGATTTTTGAAACACTTTTTACTTCATAACTTTTGAACGCGCATTTTCTCGGAGATGCGGGTGGTGTCATTTTATTCACCATTTTAAGCTTAATAAACCATAAAATTTTAATCAAAATCGTTAGAGCCGTTTTTGAGAAATTTTGATTTTTGACGATTTTTGAGGGTTTTGGGGGGGGGGGTAAACAAACCTTAAAAATCAAAAATTCAAAAAAATGAAAAAAACGCCTGGAATTATTGTGAGTTTGGATCTATATACCAAATTTCACCAAAATCGGACCATGGGGGCATTCTCTAGCTCTGTTTACATCCAGACACACACACACACACACACACACATACACACACACACACACACACACACACAGACATCACTCTGAAAACCACTTTTTTGGACTCAGGGGGCACCAAAATGAATAAATCCACAAACAACTCAAATTCGAAAATTTTGACGAAAACAATACTTTCTCCATATACTATGGTATAGGGGGAGAAAGTAAAAATGTTGTAAAAATTAATACTAATATATTTAACAGCTAATAATGAGCAGAATAAAATAAAATTTATAGGCCTTTCCAAATTAAACAGCATTTGTTAAGCACAAATGATCATACCCTGGTTAAAAAATCCCCATTTTCGTGTTACATGAACACATTTTATGTTTAAAAAATGTATATATATATCAAGTACTCTTTACAGTGAAAATGATCATAGCCTATTCTTTAGATATCATGTACGTTAAGTGATCAAATAAAATTCCAAACCTCTTATGCCGAACAAAAGATTATTTTTGTTAATGAAAATGGAAAAAAATAGAAAGAATAATATAATTTTTAGTTTATGAAATATAGCGTAAAAAAATTCTAATGAAAAAAGCTCAATCTAAGGTGGCTGCAGGCGAGTGACAACAAAGAGTGTGCATTTTTGATGACGTCATTGTTGCCGTCCGCTTTATTATTCGAGGCTAATGTCACCACCTTATGAACATTATTACTTCATTATCTTTAAACCTTCTCATACAAAAGGCTGTATTTAATAAAAGGTAGATAAATCCACTCATATAAATTAGTATTGGACCTAATTAGCCTATACAAGGAGCTTTTCTCTCTTGATGAATACCAAGAAATTTCGAAACAGGTGAGGAACTGAGATAACAACTATTTGATTTTTTTTAGTTCTTCTTCTTTCTAACAGACTGTAACATGTTAAAAAAAATCAATTTATAAATTAAAATAAACTTTTGTATTCTATAAATAGATGCTAAGCTTGGTTTTCTACAAATTACCCGTTAACAAGTCATATAGTCAAAATCTTTTGATTTGTATAATAGGCACCATTAATATAGTTTTAGTTTGAAAATAAAATAAGTTATTTTAACTGGTTTCTCTCATTTCTTAATTCATTATATTCTAGAATAATGTCATTTTTTTGCAAGAACTTTAATTATAAACATACCCAAAAGGGGTTTCTGGTTCAGTTTTATTTATATGCTGACTGATTTATTTTTCAGTGGTGTAAATACAAATACATATGTTGGCGAAAATTACTCAAACCCCTCTCTAGCTAATAAATCAAATATACGAATAGTTGCGTCTAGATCTAAACATACACATTTTTATAAAATAAAAATTTAAACTCAAACTCAATTCAACCACGTGATTTATTGAAACGGATAATTAAAAAAATCTATTAATTTTTACATTAGTATTTATGGAACCAAATATTTTTATAAGATAAAAATATTTTCACCTGAACTTCTTATTGCGAATTACTGATATTATTTTATTTATTATGAAAAATATAAAAGTTTCACAAAACCGGAACATAAAACGATCTAAGGTATTGCTATACATGTAAAATAATCATTGACAATTCATTAAATGAAATAGTAATTTCTAGACAGTATAAATTATTTTCAAAATTTGTATTTATGAATATTTTAACTGAATATCAGAGGAGGAGCTGCAGAGAAGAGAGTGCAAGAGAGTGAGAGAGAGGGAAAGTATTTGTATATCAAGTAAGTGTCCTTCAGATAAGGAAACCTCAGGGGAGGACACGACAATAAAGCCCGGATTGTGTGTAGTATTGCAGGAAATATTCCTTATTTACCACAGGCTCCTAGAGAAAAAAATTGAAAGAAACAGAATCAGGTAAAAATGTTTGATTACCAGTTCGTTGTTTTATTTAAAGTCTGAAAACTCGGCCTTTGATTATCAGTTGATTCAGTTTAGGAATTACTGATACTCATATGTTATATGGTGTGGTTTTATTATTTAAATACCATCCGTATTTTTATAATGTTACTATATATTTTTTATTTTATTAATAATTATTAATGTATTTGTTAAAATTTTAGGGAAAGGCAACAATTGTTAAAAAATACCGTTAAATTGCCGTATAAGATTAATATTTTAATGTAAAATTGTAACTACTCTCAGATTTTCCATTTTAAATTTTACTTCTTGCATCTCTTTCCTCTGGAGATGGCCATCTGCATCTGCTTAAACACCCTCAATCGAATACCTAGCTGCAAGTATAATATTTTATTTACATTTTTGGCCAAATCACTTAAATACGAGTACAATATTACAATATAAAATATAAGTTTAGTGATTAAAATTTTCCCGCTTTCTTATGACAATGAGATATATTTGAAAATAGATTTTAATTTCCTATTTGATAGTCATAGTTTTACATTAATATGATATTTTTAATGAGCGATATTTAAAAAAAGTAACAAGATTTCTTAATTTTGAGATGTGTATTATTGTACAAAGAATTTAGCGACTTACTTAAAGAGTGTTGTTTTCCGTCACTTGTTTATTAGTAAATACATGTTGTTCCAAATGTCCGTTTGACCGCTATTTAAAAAAAGTCATTTGATTTTTTAACAGCTGCAGATGACGAAATTATATTCTGAGAAAATATTCATATCCAAAAGTTTTCATGTCTTAAATTTTCAACCTCCTCCCCCAAATAAGGAATTTTAAGGGGTAAGTCTACAATTTTAGATAATAAACCCCGTTATAGTGGTTAACAATTTAACCTGCTACGCATTACAACTGGCTTGAGATAGAGATATTTAACTTTCACAACTTTTTCTTAAAAAACCTTTTAAAAGAGAGTTATTCAATCGTGTGGTCAATAATAAATATAGGCACTCAATGTTATTTTCTCATGAAATTTTTTTTATCAACAAAAATTTACCTTTTACTTTTAATATTGAGCTATACGAAGCTTAGCTTTTCTTATATTAACCGTAAAATAAACTCGGCATATTATTATTACATTTTAATCAGCTGCCATTATGTACAGGATTGATATCGAGACCTCCAACTATTCTTCGTTATGTTTATTCTATAAATAGAAAAAATTTTCAACGAAAGTTACAATTGAAATGTTTTGACCCGCCATCCAAAACAACAATTTTCGAGAGGGAATTAAAATTTTGACACGTGAACGTTGCCTGTGTCGGTGACAAAGAAATATGTTTAAAACAGATGTGAATATTATTAAGTGAAAAATAACAATACATTGTCTCAATCGTAACAAGTCATTTTGTATATTTATTTATTTTATTTTTTTAGTACTCGTATAATATTATTATATTTATATAATACGAGTTTTTGAGTAGGAATAAAAAAAATATATATACTGGGAACTGCACCTCGACTAAATTACATCTTATTCACGATTTTATCGATACGTGTTTAATTGGTGGTTACCCAAAATTTTACCTATTTTCTGGTGCTGGTATTAATGGCATTGGGTATGAATGTAAACAAATGCAAACGGGTGACCTTAACATCAAAACGTACCTTGTTCCTGTGTGTATATTTTGTATATCAATCAGTGTCGATGATGAAGCAATATTCTTCTTCAAAGAAGAAATATTAATATATTATAGAGATTGAAATCATGGCTGGGCACCATAAAACCCTATTCTAATGTAATATTTACAAAAAACTTTCGACATATTTACCTAACCACTTTACATCTAGAAACAAGAGGTGAAAAAATTAAAATTTTTTTGTTATTAATTTTCAAATATTTTTCTGACAATAAAAGCTATTCGTAATGTTCTTGAAATAAAGCTCTTAATTTGTCGTTGAGTAACAAAAATAACTAATTTGCAACTAAAAAAATATTTGAAACAAAACAACTATTTTAGAACGAATTTGTACATGGATTTGAGTACCATTTATATACATTTATCTGACGAATTTCATCTTTAGAATTTAGATAAAATCCATAAAATTAAGGTTGATTATTCATGTTAGTTTTCAATGATATATAAATCTAAGATTCATCTAATTATTATTTCTTATGTTGTTATGACTATTTTAGTACCTTCAACTACTCACTGACCCAAAACAGTGATAGGCCTACTATGCACAAACATGATGTTACATGATGTTTATTGAGTTTATATAATTTTTCTACGTAATTATGATAAAATGTTTTAGTTTGTTGTATTAATCAGGAAAGGCAGGAAACATGTTGGCGAAAATCATTTGTTGGATTCGAAACCGAATGAATTTAATATGAGGTTTCTAGATTCACGCGTCACCGGGCCGAAAGTTTATTTCTCACAGGAGCTGTGAATACTGAGTTTCATGTTCCCTGTCAATTCAGTACGTAGATTTTTTTACTATGTTAACCACTGTGTGCCACTAATCATAATACAAATTATAATATACATAATGCAAAATACAATTTTAAATGTATTCAACGTTTAAAATTCCAGTAAACAAAATTACCAACTCTTCGGTTCTACCTTTTCTGAAGTGAACAAATTCTATAATTTTTTTGTGTTAGGTTCATTTTAGCATAGCAAAAATATATTTCATGACACACAACATTGTTGTACAAATAATACTAGTATATCTCAATAAGCTAACAAGTTTCGATTATTTGTAATAATTAAGGTCTTGCACTTAGTATCAGACCCATATCAATCCGAAAGTATGCTTGGATTAACCATTGTCTATGGTTTGTAGCTCTTCTGCGTGCCGACTCATAATTTTTCTGCATGAAAACCGCAAGATCATTAATATTAAGTCTTAAGTGAATGAACACCACCAATGTAGGCTACATCAGAAGATTTGTTTTTGACTTGCTGATTATGAATCCAGCCATTAGTGTAGAATTTCAATACTAATTTTCATTATTTTTAAATAAAAGAGTACATTCTACACTGTGAAGGCTGTTAAAGCCTTTATAGTTTATTTTATTTTCATTTATTTATTTATTTATTTATTTTAATAAATGAAATTATGTAAATTCACCAAACAATTTAAAATCTGAAAAATTTATGTGTCGCATATTATTTTAAGTGAGAGTTTACGTCGTTTTATACTGATTTATTGATATTATTTCACTCATTTTAGTCATCAAGCTATAAAAAACATATGAAAAGGTAACATGAAAACCAGTTCACAAGATATTTGTTTCAGTAAAGTTATGTTTCAACGAGGTTTGTTAGCTTTACAAGAAACCATGAAACCTGCTTTGCGGACATAAACCTCTTGAATTGTTTTGGGTCAGTTTTCACACCTTTTGTTTCATGTACATGGTTCTACATTTTATCAAAAACTGTTATGTCTATTTATAATAAATATGACTCAAATTGTGTTATCCAGATTTGTAAAACATCAACATAAACCCCCAACAATATTACTATAATGCTATCCTATAGTATGAAGTATCTTAGAGATGTATTTTGTTTCAATCTCATAATCTATTAGGTAGAGTTTGGTTAAAATTTAGATTTGAAATTGTTTGTGTCAAAAATCAGTTTTGAAACAGCCTTAATCCAAGGTTGAGTTTAATCTAAAAAGTGAATTAAAAATTGTAATTTTTAACATTGAAATTATGGACTACCATTTTGGTAACGAAATAAAAAAAGGTAAACAACAATAAAATAACACTACTGTTCACCATTGGTTTTGAAACAACTGTTTCCTACGAACTTTTTAAGTTTTAATACTCGAATTGCTTTTATTTTTAATATGAAAGAGTTACTCTTGTTTTACTCTAAGATTTTACAACTCCAAAGTAAACAAAAAATATCTGATTTAAAATAGAACACATTATAGTAATACAAATATAATTATAATCTTGTGGCTAAGTCTCAACACGAACAGTAAGTTGGTTGTTGACTGAAATTTCATAACTTGTTTACAATGATAATATTACAAAAGGGATTTAAAACGAACGAGCAAGGCTTGGCAAAGCCGGTACTGCTAGCTTATGAGTTACTAGGACACACGATACTGATTGCAAGCTCGAAGATGATCACAAATTTAGTCATACTAAATGATATGACTAAGTTTTATTCCTAATAAAGGAATAAGGCTTGATAATTTAATTGAAATACCACCTTGATCATTACATAAATTTAAAATAAAACAAAATGCAAGTTAATTGCATGTGTTACACCGGGGTACCGCCAGGTGTCACCAGTACAGTGAAGGGGATGCCCTACAAGCACGACCTTAAGTCGATAACATACGAGTCGAGGAGTCAGAGTCGAGTAATGCAATTAGCGACAGCCGATGTCAGCAGCAAGGGTAGTAGCACGGGGTGGTGGGGAGATATTCTCAGCAAGAGTAGTAGTGCGGCTCGGCGGGTCGGTGGTGGGGGGAGGGCAGATCCAGGGGCCAGGGGTGGGGGGAGGGTGGGGGATGCTGCCGCTGCCGCCGGAGCCTCACACTCTGCCAGCGACCACCACCCTGGACGGGCGGGATGGACAGCTAGCACCATGGGAGCAGCTTCACCCTACGTGCTCCTCGTCACATGCTTCTTATGTCTTCTAAAAGGTAAGTCCAGTGGTGGATCCGACGACGTGGTGACCAATCAGTGCAAGTGTCAAGTGATAACAGTGCGGATCGATCTGACGTCGCGTCGGCGGTGCGCAATATGCTCCAGTGCCGTGGGATCATACACCGCTTTTGTGGATGGAAATCACACCACCGTCGCGTCGACCAGTTGATGGAATATCATTCTAAAGCTGCACCCTTCTTTGGATGCATAATTTGACAAAATTGATGAAGATTGCTTCAGAATGAAATTTTATACCGTTCTATGGCAACCATTTATAATATCATATTGATTTAAATAATTAAATTATGTTAGTACCAAATGTTTTAATATTGTAAAATAAAAATGAATTGAATACAGCTACTTTGGTAAAAAACTAAATTGAGCAAAAAAAAGCTTAGAAAGCTTCAAAAACCTTAGCTTTAACACAAAATTAAAAAAAATACATGCTATATATGTGGAAAAGTTTAAATAGTATAAATAGAGACAATTTCCAAACCTAAAATAGTTTTAAATATTTATAAAGTTCGTTTTGTATAGTATACGTACCGTTATAATCAGTTAGTTTGAAATACAACAAACTGCCACACAAAATGATTTGATTTACAAACAAATTAAAACTAGGAATTGAAAGGGTTTAGCTGTTTATTAACATGGGTTTAATGATAGGCATTAAAATATTCAGTTTAAAGTAGGATATGTGAGAGTTTGATATTATTTTTAACTAAACTTTCATAATATTGTGTAAGTGATACGTATTCAGTGTATCCAATCCTCGTATGCCCTTATAGATAGTGTTAAAATACACTACTGTAATAATGTGCACATGCTGAAAACCGTTAAAATATAGAGAAATGAAACTAATATTTATTTAAAAAAGTACAGATATAAAGTTTTACACAGTAAAATAATATGAACTTAAACTTTTGAGAATAGTGTATGTACAAAATATAAAAATAAGAAAAAGTTGTGTTAGGAATCAGCTGAGTTATACGAAATTCGTCTGTGGTCTGCTGATTTCTGTCGAATAATATTGATTGATGACCAAGATTTATTGGATTTAAGTTGAGTTTATTTAGAAAATCATTTTTAATTGATAAAAACCTAATCTATTTAGGTATCTAAAATAGGTAACTAAAGTATCTAAACATGATTTATTAAGTACGAAGCAGAATAAAAATCATCACAGTGGGTTTACAAAATTACTAATTTACCACTGTTAAATTTAGCCTTAACTATCATAATATCGTCTAAGAGTTGCGGATTAAGTAAATATTATTAATAGTATTACAATCGTATTTAACTGTAGACTAAATATTTGGAACATGTTGGAAACAACAAAAAATTTTATTCGAGCAACCATTAATAGTTTTTTATCCTCCTGAATGTAATTTTCCTGTGACCATGTCACTTTAAATAAAGTGAATATTGTAACACACAATTTAAAAAAAAAATTGTAAAAAATTCATACATACATGAATATTTTGTTATTAGGTCAAATATTAAAATATAAAGTAAAAGAAATCGTTTCCATATTACAATTGCAGAAGTGTGCCAGTTAAGCTGACTCGTAAGCTTCTGGTGCTCTGACCTTTGGCCCGGAACGTATCTGGGGTAGCGCAATAAACTGCATAGAAACATCCCGATAACTGCGAGTGCACCGCGCAGAGTGCCGGGCCATTTGCTTTGCGAGTCTACATGTAAAACCTAAATGTCACAACAGTCTAAATTCAGTGTCAAAAATAAAAAAAATGATCAAATATAAATTCATTTATTTTTTATTAGTCTACTAAACTGAATATAAAAACTTGATGTAGGCCTATATTCTTTGTAATAGTATATGATTCAATATCGACCATTTTTTATCATCTAAAAAAAATGAAAAATTAGGGGTAACATGGACTTACATTTAACTTTTCTAAGATGGAATTTTACAACCAATATGGTAAAATTATCTTAAACGAATAACCTAATGTTTTAAAATTAAAACTACAATGTACGCGAACCCAAAATAAATTAAATGACTCTTTTCTTTCGCAATTAAAAATATGATTAGGATAAAATTGTACTAGTTGAAACTTAGGGTTAGTATATTATATCAATTTTGAGATTAATGATGGAACGTTAAACAATGTTGCATTTAGTAGGCTTAGACATAAATCAAACATGTTTCAACAAATTTAGATATCATGATATTTTTCCAAAAACCTGTTTCTTGTTTTGTACGTTTCACCATTTTGGCCTCTTTGAAAACAGAAAAATACTTTTATAGTCATACAGAAGAAAACCCTTTAGGCTTTGGGGTGTATTGTTTACATTATTTGATTAAAAATTATGTTGTAGTTCACGTTCAAGAATTTATAATGTTAAAAACAAATCAAGTTCATCCTAAATATTTGTTTTAAATGTCTAGAATTCAAAGTTCTTGCAAATATTTAGTGGTTACAAAACCGTAAGCGACATGTAAATGTAAATAAAAATTGGTACAACTTGGTTGGAAAATATTCCCCTGAATGCCAAAGCAAAAATTAAAAAAATTGAAAATTACATAAAAAACTCTTTATACAAATATAAAAAAATACATAACCAGAAAGCCTGTCACAGCTGGATACTTTTACTAAAACACAAGCAACTTTGAATTATTAAACATAAAGGTATAAATAATAAAATACGACATTCATGAGGACAATTCATTTTTTATATTGTAAAACCAGAATAAAAAATAAGAGATAATTAACATTGTGCAATATAAATTCTTAATGGTACATTAATAATAGTTAATTCGTTAAAAAAAGTAATTCAAAACAGTAATAAATATACCTATACAATGATCAATTCTTTCGTTATTCACATACGTGTCCATTTTTCCCGGAAAATTGTACAGTTAGAAAGATATATTTTTAGAATAAGGCATACGTTAAGACTTTTCTTAAAATATAAAAAATAAAAGCAAAGTAAAACTAAAAATTCTCTAAATAAGCCCCCATCATAATTTTTGTCATAGAGATATAGTTCGAGCAATATTTTGCATTTCCAATATATAATAAATTACTAAACGAAGAACAAAACACCATGCATAAGTAATTCGTATTCATATTTCAATTGAAGTTGGTTTTCTATCGCCCTAAGAAAATAATCTAAAAAAATAAAGTAAAAAATTGGCAAATACTAACCATAACAAATCTAACTCAGGTTTCAAAACACGTAGTTTTATCAATGATTCAGTAATAAGGTGAGTTACCTGAGCTATAAAACGTATTGTCGGTAAAGAAAAGTAATGTCGGAGCATGGTTGGACGGTGAACTGAGATTGAAAAACAAGTGTTAACGGGTGCATAAAACATAACTCCGACCAGCATGCGACCGTACGTGTGGAATACCAACACCACACCCGTGACGTCACTGCTGTGGTCTGGCTGTCATTTAGAAACACATTTTAAAACGTTTCTGTCAATTGGTCAGACATTTAAAAGACAGATTTTATAGACTGACCATGAATATACCAAAATTAAAATAAAATATTTCAACACGTAATTCAAGAGGGGGGAATGTCTTTGGATACTTACATTGTTTTAGTAGAGTCTACCTCAGGAATTCCTTAAACGGAACAGATCTATTTTAATATCATAAAATGTTATTTATGATTAATTTTAATCACGGTAAACCACGGCTGTATTTGTACTGTAAGTGAATATACAATAGTTTAAATTGGAGAAAATATATTTAATAAAATACTTGTTATATCTTCCATTTATAAAACATAAATTAAGGTTTTCGCATCTTTTTCTAATAATTAGAACATATTTTTTAAATCAACATAACTGGCCTTTCAAATGAATGAACTAATAAATGAATGAAAGTTTTTTTATTTCAAAAATAACATTATACCAAATACAAAAGTTAAATAAAATACATTAAATTTAGTACTATTTCAAAAACTTTTAAACCCAAACTTTAATAATTTATAAAAATTACATCGTACTATTGTAATTAAATTAATCCCTTCAACACCATTTTATGAAAACTTCTACTTCAAGACTAGAAGGTTTTTAAGGGTTTAGATGTTTTCAATATTAAAAAGAACAAAAATAACTTTAAATAGTTCTTTAAATGCTTCACTTAAAATCTTGTTAAAAGTTGTAATTGAATTAACTTAAATTTGAATATTGCGTTTTTTATTAGGCTTGTAATGGTCTTTTTTAAATATATTTTCATTTTAGTCTAGATGAATTAATATCGACCACTATTTAGTGAAATCTATAGCATATACTGTACTGTTAGTGATTAAATTCCTCTAAGTAAAAATGCTACTTTAAAGAACGAGTTAATAGAGTTCTATTGATTGATAAACATAATCTAACCGTCAGTTTTGATAAGATTGATTGCGAAAGTTGATATGCTCTGAACTATATTGGTAAATATTTGATCGTAAAGTTTACTGTTAGCTGTTTCAAGTAATTTAAGTAATTCATGTGAATAACAAAATTTCTATTAGTTTAAGCTATTTTTTTATTTTTGTCAGCTTATTAGCTTTTGTACGCCATAAATATTAAAGACTATAAATATATTTAAGTAAAAAGATGCATTTTGTTGGCAATAATTTCTATTTCTTATTTTATACGTTATAAAAATTATGGGTAGTGATGAAATGACGGATAGGTGTCTAATATTTGGGGTAAATATAAATTGGCAGTTAATATAAATAAAAAGTTACTTAATGTTTATAATTTGGTTCATTCCAACTGACTTATATCTTAAAACTATCCACACAACTTGATTTGATCAAACAATATAAAATATCTTTATATTCAGAACGCTAAAGATTTTTTTTCGTAAAATATTTGAAGCAATAATTTAAAAAAATCGTACTTAAATGATACACATTACTATCGGTACAAGTGTTGAAATACTTTAATACAAGTTATTATAAAGGTTATTGCTAGAATTAGCATAATGTTATACATTAATTATGCCAGTGCAACAAGGGTACTGTTTGCTTTTGATGTACCAATGTTGACTCAATGATAATATCGAATTACTGTAGCGTTGTTGCGAGACGCTCGAGATATCAATGTTTGTGTTGTCATCGATCAGAGAATGTTGAGTGCAAGTCTACATTGACACATCTGCCATGATTTGTAGAGAAAAAGCCAACGTTAAAAAGGGCCTTCATTATGTTTTAAAACCTGAAAGGTTCTCTATGTTTGGCAGTTTTTTTACTCTCAACATGATAACACAAAGCTTTTTGACGACAGCTATAACAAAGATTTATCACTTAGTTAACAAAAGAATAATACTTCGTTTTTTTCTTTTTTCATATTTATAGTTTTTAATAATATTAGAAACGACGACATCCATTATCAGCCGCTTAATACGATTGCAATACGTCTAGAACGCTTAAATTATAAATAATTATTTTTTATAAATGCTTAATCTAGGAGCATCTTATCTTAAGGTTCCATAAAAACGACAACAAATTAAATGTCTTACTAGTGTTATCTGTTCTTTTAGGCGGGTTATATTGTATATATTGGAAAATTAAATCACTTCCATAAATATTATCCACAAAGTTAGTTGGGGCGGGGGGGGGGGGGGGGGGGGGGGTAAAGTCAAGGCCCAAATAAATCTTTGAATACAAATTTACAAATGTTCAAGTACTTTATGATGTTTGTAAATTTTTATCGCCTATTCAATGAGGTAAAATATTTTCTAATTACAACTTTTGTTCATTCTAAAATGAGCTATTTGTTCCCGATAGAAGGTTGTCTTTGTAAGTGCTTCACCAGGGAACAAGGTGAATATTAACCAGGCCAATCCGTGGCGGAAGAGACGCGCGATAATTTCCCTGTTGAGCGGTGAGCGCTGTCAACTAGTGGTGCAGCAATGTGCAGCACAGGGAGCGCAAATTAAACTGCATCACTTCTCTTTGAAAATTTACCTTTGAAAGTAATGTTAGATGCAAAGAAGGGACCTTTTGTTTTGTTAAAGTTCTAAAATAGAGGATTATAACTAATAAACTACTTTAGACAGACAATTTAATTAATTACTTTGAAATTTAAATTATTTTTTTAACAACCGTAATTCAAAATGTTGAGAGTATGTTAAGGTTTATAATTTTGTAATAAATCGTTTTATTTTAATTAGCTATTTAGAATGATACAAAAGATAAGTTTTTTACTGAAAATTTTTCAAACCCATTTATATAAGAGTAGAAGATAGACAGATGACATGGAACAGATGACATTCATATTGACACGGTGTTTTTTCTTTTTTTAATATCCTCTCCTACTTTCTGGGTCTTTCCTCCCCCCCACATATTTAAGTCTGGTTTTAGGTTATTTGAGGTCTTTAGTCGAACCTAACACTTATATGTAGCCTACCTGAGACAAACAAATAAAACAAGTACAACGGTTAAAACAGTATACTATCTTACTTTCAGTAATTCGGAAAACAATACCTTGAAGAGAACTCTAAGTTAAATTCCTTATATAATTTTTTTATAACTTTCAAAAATTGGGGCTGCGGTTAGATTTTCCAAAAAAGTAATCTTAAGATCAAGCCACCCTTATCGTTCACTGATCAATTTTATTACATCAGCTTGATTAAAAATTTTTATGTTTGTAAGACAATTCTCAAAATTGAACTTTGAACAATTTAGCACCCTTGTTATAAAGGATTTTCTTATTTTTTGTTTTAATACAGTAAGTAATCCACACAAAAAATTAGAAATTTATAAAACAATTTAATTTGTACTTTTATCTACAAATTTATTAATTTTATAACAAATTGATAAATATTTTGAGATGGTATAATCGCTCTTTTAATAATCCTATATACAAGTAAAATGAAAATTTTGATTCAAAGTTGGTGTTTTATAGGAACGCCAATGACAACCGTAATCTTTTCAATTGTACGGCGAGTAAAACAAAAAAGGGATTTAAAACTTTTGTTGAGCCACAATTCAGTGCGAGCCTTTATCTTTGAAACAATTTAGAATCATTAAACGGTTGCCATTAGCCGGAACGGATCGCCCAAATGGGCGCTGCAAACGTTATTGGCCGACCGTAATTGCTAGGCAGCCACCAGGCGCACACACGGGCCGGCAGCGTTCCTCCGGGTATACTGCAATAGCACTCTGGCGTTGCTAGGCAGCCACCAGGCGCACACACGGGCCGGCAGCGTTCCTCCGGGTATATCTGCAATAGCACTCTGGCGTTGCTAGGCAGCCACCAAGCGCACACACGGGCCGGCAGCGTTCCTCCGGGTATACTGCAATAGCACTCTGGCGTTGCAGAGGCAGCCACCAGGCGCACACACGGGCCGACAGCGTTCCTCCGGGTATACTGCAATAGCACTCTGGCGTTGCTAGGCAGCCACCAGGCGCACACACGGGCCGGCAGCGTTCCTCCGGGTATATCTGCAATAGCACTCTGGCGTTGCTAGGCAGCCACCAGGCGCACACACGGGCCGGCAGCGTTCCTCCGGGTATACTGCAATAGCACTCTGGCGTTGCTAGGCAGCCACCAGGCGCACACACGGGCCGGCAGCGTTCCTCCGGGTATATCTGCAATAGCACTCTGGCGTTGCTAGGCAGCCACCAAGCGCACACACGGGCCGGCAGCGTTCCTCCGGGTATACTGCAATAGCACTCTGGCGTTGCAGAGGCAGCCACCAGGCGCACACACGGGCCGACAGCGTTCCTCCGGGTATACTGCAATAGCACTCTGGCGTTGCTAGGCAGCCACCAGGCGCACACACGGGCCGGCAGCGTTCCTCCGGGTATATCTGCAATAGCACTCTGGCGTTGCTAGGCAGCCACCATGCGCACACACGGGCCGGCAGCGTTCCTCCGGGTATACTGCAATAGCACTCTGGCGTTGCTAGGCAGCCACCAGGCGCACACACGGGCCGGCAGCGTTCCTCCGGGTATATCTGCAATAGCAATCTGGCGTTGCTAGGCAGCCACCAGGCGCACACACGGGCCGGCAGCGTTCCTCCGGGTATACTGCAATAATAGCACTCTGGCGTTGCTAGGCAGCCACCAGGCGCACATACGGGCCGGCAGCGTTCCTCCGGGTATACTGCAATAGCACTCTGGTGTTGCTTAAGTGACTTCAGCTATACTGTATTAAATAATAATAGTAAAAATTACTATATTGGAAAGTTTTAATGTACTTAAAACTCCAAAAACTCCTTGGGTGTCCACAAAGTCTTGCCCTGGTCTGCCCTTGTCTTGCTGTACGGACACTATTTTAGCCACACGCATGTTACATTTCTTGTTTTCAAGGTAATTTAATAAATTTTTCTCATTAATTTGATAACACCTAAACTCTGCTAATTGACAACAATACAGTTTACTTAAAATTACTACAAAAAACAAACCGTGATGGCACGATTAAATTGCCACCTCGTTCACCCCCTTGAATTCTCAGAATTTCTCTTTTCCCTGATTCGTCAAAGATTCGGTTTATTTTTCCACAGTTCCTAATTTAAAAACTCCAAAAGAGAAAATAATAAATGCAGTGACGATCATTACTCAGTAAATGCTTACTGAAACAGAAAAACGGTTGTTAATAAAAAAAGTAGCTACAAAATCACATAGAAGATTTACCAGTAACCCAAGGGGCACAAGTAGAAGTGTATTAAGTTTATGATTAGCTTAAAAAGCTTGGGAAGTCACTTATCAAAACTGAAAATAAAACTTTACCTTAACATTTATTTACTTCCATACTATTCAGTTTCTTTATCAGGGCAAGACTTTATGGACACCCGGTATATTGTGGTTCTGGCGCTAAA
>CM061533.1:53448715-53479127 GCA_030545055.2 Neoaliturus tenellus | reverse complement strand
TACTTTATAGTAAACTAGCGAACAGCCCGTCAAAAATGGCGGGTAATTCTCATGATGATTATTCATGAATTTGATTTTTACGTTTAAAAATGGTGACAGAATTTATTAATGCACAGATAACATATTATTAAAACTAAAATTTTTCTACTTTTTTAGCAATGTAAACAGTTATATATATATATTAATAGGTAAGAATATTTCTTTTCCTCCTTTTTTCTCAGCTTGTGAGAAACGTAAAAGCACAGAGTAAGGAACCTTTACAGAGTGCTCGCTGCGCTGCGTTTTCGCGTCAGTCATGACGCGCCTCGTAGTGGCGCTACTGACGCGGTGACGCAAAATGGCGCGGACTGACGCGGAGTTGCCAATTCGGACACCGCACCGCACCGCACAGCACCGCGCCTCGCGTCACCGCGCCGCCGCAACACGAGCACCGGGCCGTCCGACCACCTTTACTTTACTCCCAATTCCCGAGCGCGATTATTTGGCCAAGTTGCAATGGGGGTCATTTGTAAAATGTTAGATATTTGACAATAACTAGCAGACTAAAACTGAAATGCCAGCTGCCTCACTTTAATTAATATTTTGAGTTACTTGCAATAGTTGAATGTAATCATATAACGAAAGCTTCATTTAAAAGTTACATATTAACGTAATGGACAGAAATATTTCAGTTTAGGCTTGAGAATATTGCAAAATTTTTAAAATCTTTTATTTCATAATCACAATACTCACCTTCAGTATTGAGAATTCCTTCATATTTATTTGAAAATAAGCTCATATTAACTATAAAGAAATTTGTGCACTAACAATAAAAATCAGCTATCATTTTAACAACATATTTAATCAGTACCGTATTAAATTACACAAGTAAATACAAATAATGTTATATACAATTATACAGGGTGTTTCAGAACTCCCTGACAATATTTTAGGGCATTGTTCCTGTGTTAGAAACATATCTAAATATCATATTTAAATTGTCCGGAAGCCGCATTTTTTTTTAGCTAAATAATTTAAATTTCCGAATATGAGCAGAATATAACCATCCGTTACGAAAATAAAAATTATACGAGGTGGCCCGTGCGCAAATTGCTCATTTTATGATTCGGTATAAGTGAAATTCACCTACAGTACATGACTGTTGATTGTTAGGTGACATTTTTGTTGGATTTTAAAATTCATCTGAAGGTAATCAGCTGTTAAATTACAATTCACATTAAAGAACTTGCAATAAAAGTTGTTCAACATTTCAAAGCGCCCTCTAGAGATAAATCAAAGGCGAGGGGGGCGAAGCCCGAAACAATATGAAATTTTTAATTACGATTCGTCACTGCGGTATATCCTAAGCTTTAAAAGTGACACCTCAATCTTAAAAATCGGTTCAGTAGTTGAGAGAAAAAGGGACGTAACAGACGAAACTCTTATAGAAATAAGAAGATGGATTATTTGAAAAAAAAAATGGGGCCGCTGTGTGAATAAATTAAGACTTCCGGACGATTGGAATATGATATTTAGATATCTTTCTAATCCAGGAACAATGCCCTAAACTATTATCAGGGAGTTCTGAAACACCCTGTATCAAGATTTCTATCACATATGATTATACTACACAATAAAAAGGCCTACTAAAAAGCGCTACACAATATACGCAATATCTATACTTGGCATCCAGCTTAGTGGGCTACCATTGTTACAATTTACTAGTACAACAATGGTGGCAGGTACTTTCTTGGGTTGCAATAACAGTGCAACCTAATACTGATTAAATTAATGTATCTCAGTTGTTTATTAACCGCTTTTCATAATTTTTGTGTCTTTGGATAAGGAATTGAATTGCCTAAATTGTTTAAAAGTTGAAAATTTTTGTTTTTATTTCAAGTTTTTTTTTTTTTAAATTGAAGTTTAAAAATTTTAAACGGCCGCCATTTTAAAATTTAAAATCGTATCACGTTGATATTTTTTCGTAAATTAAACCTTTACTATTTCAAGTTCCTTGCCAAGTTTCAAAGCTATTGGTTGCAAAACGTCTGAAATATAAAATTTTTTGTAAAAAAATACAAAATGGCGGATATCTAAGTAACTATGCATTTTAGGATACGGTATGAACCTTTTAGCGAATTTCCCTATAGGGAATACGCTATTACGGTAGTAGCCATGGTAAGACCTAAGACCGGGACCACTCTACGTTTTCATTTTGAGGTCCCCAGAAGCCAAAAACACCATTCGTTCATTTTCATATACAGGGTGTTCTGAAACAACGTTTCAGGAATTCAGGAGGTTATTGCCCACATCAAAATAAGCAAAAAAGTTCCAGTAAACGTAAGTCCTAAAATGCTTCGTTAACCCGCTAGCCCAGGGCCCATTTTAGCTTAGTGCCGCCCCTAGGCCGCATAATGCTTGCCGCCCCCCCCCCCCTCAACCAATCTCCCGCAGACCCTCCGACACCCCACACCACCGGCACTGGATATAAGATATAATATTCTGTCCATCTATAAATAGAAATAAAAATGTGCTGGTAATTGAAAGTTAAATCTTTAAACTTTCTAGGTCGATTTTCCCCGGAAAAGCTGCTTGGATTGCTCTACCTGAGCCCGAACGACGTTACACTGTACCAAATGCCGCCTCGCGGCCGTAGCGCTAGGCTAGTTTGATGGTTCATTTGATCATGAGGTTTACGGGAATCGTGTTTTGAAGTTAATTAACTAAGATAAAGATTGACTCTTAACTTTTTCTAAAAGTAGAAAGAAGGATCTCGTTTTCTCTAATTTTAGAATTTTTAAATAAAATTTCTAATTTCGGCTATAATTGTCTAAAAGCATCTGTTTTTTTTTTTTTTTTTTTTTTTTTTTTTTTTAGATTTTTAACTGAAGTTTTCTATTAGTTTTGATGAAATCATTACCAAAGTGTAACACAGGAAATTTAGAATCGTTATTCGTCTTTGATACCTTAGTTATAGCTCTAGGCTGAATTTTGCAAAAGATAACACGATTCTAAAAAAAAACCCTTATATTTGCATCGAGAAAAACAGATGGTTTTAGACAGTTATAGCTGAAATTAGAAATTTTATATTAAATATTCTAAAACCAGAGAAGACAAGATCCGTCTTTTTACTTTCAGAAAAAGTTAAGAGCCAATCTCTATCTTAATGAGTTAATTTTAAAACATGATTCCCGTAGACCTCTGCATAGCCATAAAACTCGCTACGGCCGCGAAGCGGCATTCAAGCTCAGGTAGACTGGAGCCTTAACAAATATTTCATTTTGATTTAACACAACAAAAAAGTAGATAGATTAATTATTAAACAACTGAATACTGATTATGTAAGCAGACCGTTTATTTACTAAACAACAAAATACCGCACTGAATATGTAACTTACACTAATACATTGACGAATTATAGTTAGTTTTATTTGAATTTTAAATAACTAATTAAAATGTGACTAATTAATTCATGTTTAATTATAAACAATAAATTGATGCAA
This sequence comes from Neoaliturus tenellus, assembly GCA_030545055.2. Lineage (NCBI taxonomy): Eukaryota > Metazoa > Arthropoda > Insecta > Hemiptera > Cicadellidae > Neoaliturus > Neoaliturus tenellus. Next base: position 53,475,645 of record CM061533.1, on the reverse strand, counting down.
CTTCAATCTATAATTTCCTACTGTAGAAAAGTAGTTTTAAATAGTGTTCGGAATTAAAAAGAGACCTAATTCGTTACGGAAACTATGCCTTTGGAAAACCCAAAATATTAATAACTGCTAAACGCCGCCGTCCGATTTTCAAACGGCGTTTTGAAAACCAACAACACTCGCTTATAAAAAGTATTATTCGTTTTAAAAACATACGGCATACCTAGCAGTTTAAACGAAATATATCTACAAACGCTTATTTTACAAACACGTTTTTTTAAACAACAGTAAGCAGGTTAGTCTATACTGCACCTTATATTAAACGCCAAGTTTTCAACATTTAAACAGCCGTCATTACTTTCAAATCTTTTGTTTAAACATTTTTTTTGTCAAATAAGATTCCTACTGACAAAAGACTTGTAGGCTATTTAAAAATTGCAAGTATAACATTGCTGTGAACAGAGTTTGGTGGCGGTCAACGTTTAGTCGGTTTACCTCACAATGAAATGCATAAAAATGTATTAATCATAGGACTTACTTCCTCAAGAAATAAATCATCAAATTGCCTCATTACGAAACACCAATAAACGACAACTGATACTACCAAACCAAACTAAATATACTCCAGACGCAAATCGCAAGTGAAGCGACTCTAAACGTCAAAAATATTAATTATGTTACAAGAAAGAAACCCCCCTCCTCTGCCGAGCACCTTTCCGTTCGGTTTCGGCGGTTGCAGGCGATATAGGCCTAGTGGCTTGCCTGCCGCTTTTACCGGTTTTAAGATATTTCAGTTTACAATTTTAAATTGGCCAACATTTTGAAAATACATATTAGAAAAAAATAATTTTTTTTCTTGAATATGAGTATTACTATGATGAAGGTTTTTGCCTACAGTGATCTGTTACGGAAATAAAAATTATTTAGTGTAAAAAACAAAATGGTGGCTAGCGGGTTAACGAAGCATTTTAGGACATACGTTTACTGCAACTTTTTTGTTTATTTTGATGTTGGCAATAACCTCCTGAATTACTGAAACGTTTGTTTCCGAACACCCTGTATATGTATACAGGGTGGTCATATATCATTATTATTTAAATTTAAACCTTTGTACATTTAATATTTGTGTTCCAAATTTTAGATCTCTATCATCAAACGCACAATCTTTCTACGTATCTGCCGGACTAAGTTCATATAATCCATATGTTACACTTCAATGTATACAGAGGTTCTGGATACATTGTTACACATAAAAAATGTGTTTTAACAAATATACACGAGGGTGCAGCCCCCGTAGGCCTACATTGAAATAGACGAGTGAGCGAAGCAAACGAGCTTCAATAACAACAAAATATAAGCCTTTTTGCACTGGGCTTTTTAGCGCACTGTCTGTAAATGATATTATTATAAAAAATATTACTGTTTAAGTTTACCAAGCAAATGCTCGGTCCCCGGGTATTCATAATATTATAAAACTAATATCAAAGTATATCATGGTACGGTAATGTATATATTTTATTCGATGTCAATAAAAATACACAACTAAAAGCCTGTAAAGGATTGAGGGAAGATTGGTACTAATATAAAACGTAATCACATTATAGAACCTGACGGCGAGTGAGGATAGTGAACGAGATCATCTGAAGAGCAAGTGGTATTTATAAAAAATAACATATATTATTATTATGTAATACGAATTGCTCAAATAACAGAACGCGTACATAAAATACCTGTTGTTAAATAATAGAAATTTTGTACGTGGGGGTACTTTTCCGGGAGTAGAATTCCGGCGGTAGTATTCCGGGGGTAGAAGTCCGGCTGGTGTTTGGTTTGCCATAATGTTAATTTAGAGCAATCAAATTAAATAATAATGTATTTATAAAACTGGGGATACTTTTCCGGCAGCGAGCAAAACTCCATGCCACTTTAAGCTCCGTCCCTCGTGACGTCAAAATGACGTAGCGTTTTTTCATGGGGGTACTTTTCCTGGGGTAGAATTCCACAACCCTCATTTTGCATTATGATTAATGCAAATTTAGGCAAATATAATAGAAAAATCGTGATAACTCCGTTATTTGTAGTAAAATCTTTACAATCTTGGTATAATTGTTTAGATAACTTAATTTGTTAACTTTTTTGTCTCCTATAAAATTTTGATAAAATTTGTCGTTACTGTGAAATTTGAGTTTAATGATCGCCATATTAAAAATACACATCGGAAAAATAATAATTTTTTTTCTGAAAACTAACATTTTTGTGGTAAAGGTCCATGCCAAGTCTGAAATAAATCCATCAATCCGTTACGGAAATAAAAATTACTAGTATACGTGTTGATCGAAATCGAGCATTTTATTTTAATACAATACAAAAGTTACTTTTAGCTCTAAATCAATGACATCCGACCAATTCAATATTGTGAATATCTTTACTCACAAAAACTACACGTATTTACAGCTGATTTTAACAGATGTTTAAAATGCTTTATTTAATCCCAATGTTATTTAAATGAGAAATTTTGAGATTTTAATGGTGAATAGTGCCTTTATTTTCAGTCCGATTCTCGTCAGTTTTTGGCGGAAACAACTACAGACCAAGCCCTATCCAACGACACCAAAAACTTGAAAATCGGTTGAAAATTGTAGGAGGAGTTCTCAAGACAAAAAAAAAAACAAAAAAAAACTCTTAGCGTATTAAATAAGCACTAGGGATCGCCCACAGGTCGAAATTCGCCCAAAGACACACTATCTTTTATAGGTAACTGAAACAACCGTTATTCCTGATTTTCTAGTATTTGGTATTACAACAGCTTTCTAATGATTAACTCAATTATCCTTCTCCCATAAGATTAACATTGAAACTTCAAGAGCCTCTGGGGCGTAGCCCTGGGGTCCGATGTGAATTAGAATGCGATTCTGCTCATATACTGGACTTTACCTTTCTAACGGTATGTGCGGATTTCTCCTCAAAAAATGGTGTGCGGATGCACACAAGCTGAGAAAAAAGGAGGAAATGAAACATGCTTGCCTATTAATATATAGATAGATTACACATAAAAAACAAAATGGTGGCTAGCGGCTAAACGAAGGATTTTAGGACATTGTGTTTACATGACCTTTTTTGTTTATTTTCATGTGTTGAATCAGCTCCAAAAATTTCTGCACTTCGTCGTGAATCGCCCTGTATGTATGTATGTATGTATATTTTCTTTTTCAGCACAAACTGTAGATGATGTAAAAACATGGTTTTTTTTTACCAAAGCATTTGGGTAGTAGTAAAGCATTTATAGTAGCAAAAAGTTTGTTATAGGCAAATAAAAATTTTTCAAAGCAAGCCACAATAAAGCTAACAAAAAAAAATCCTACAAATTTGATTTAAATGTGAAAATGGAGACAATTAATTTCCCTACATGAAAATGTCAACCCATTTGAATTACTTTTAAAAAAATGTAAAGGTTATACCTTTTTTCCTAAAACCTTAAACTTTCCCTGAAAAATGAAGTTTTTTATTCGACATATCAAAAAATATAAACATGTCCCAGATTAAACAAACATAATACCTTCGAAACGTAAATTACATTTTCTTTCATACAATATATATGTTTTTATTGTTTTCTTCTAAATTCACTGAGCTATAAACGTCAGAAAATGAAACTTAAAGGTTTTGCTAATGAGAACATAATCTTTTTACCATTTTAAAAAATGCATGAAATTTGGATTAGGTATCTTATAAAATTTCCAAGGTATACAAATTGTTGGAATTTTATTGTAGTTTTCAAAAACATAAAATTAGGCTATAGCAGAAAATATACACAAAAAAATTTTACAAGTGAACATTTGATAAAGCGTACTGATTGCACGGACCCCACGACAAGGGTATCATAGACCTAGGCACTTTTTCACAGTAAAATATTTACTATTTTGGTGTCATGTACCAATACAGTACGTAAATAGTACCAATATTTATAACAGAAACCCCCAAACATTTGCTTTACAATAAAATAAAACTTTCAGAATAACCTAAATTGTAACTCACAACAGTAACAAAGTGAAAAGGCAGATGGGATGGGCTTTAATTTTCCAGATAGAGAGTTAAAAAGGTTGGTATAAAGTCTATTTATTTTATTAAATTGTTGCAAAATATTTAATTTTGTGTTTATTTTATATTTTGAGATAGAATGTGTATTACAGCTGTAATACTGTGCACTAAATAAGGAAATTTAAAGATTCAAAGAATTTGTAAAAATTAATGCACGAGAACCAGTGCAACCGCTACAACGGACGGCGCAGCGGAGCCAGCGAGCTAGCATGATGTCGCCCGTGCGCGTGCGGGGCGGGCGATGCGATGCAGAGTGGCAACACTGGATCGTGGCCGGGACGGGAAATCCCGAATCCAGACCGTTCGAGACCGCCGCACCAGCTAGCGGCATTCTCGTGGAACTAAGGGCGAGCACTCTGTAAAGCTTTGTACTCTGTGGTAAAAGAAATCCGCGCATACCGTTTGAAAGGTAGTGTCTTGTAGATGAGCAGAATGGTATTTTGATTCGCATCGGCCCCCGAAGTTACGCCCTACAGGCTTTAAAAGTTTCAATGTTAATCTTATGGGAGAAGCATAAATTGACTGATGAAACAGCTGTTGCAATAGCAAATTATAACAAATCAGAAAGAACAGTTTGTTTTATGCAAGGAATCTAAAATAAGTAAAAAGATAAAATATTTCTAGCTTCCTTGGTTTTATCATTGACTATGTACACTAACGTGAAATGGTTTTATCTAATTTTTTAACTAATTAGCTGAAGGTCAACTAAATATTTGGTCGAATTTCGACCAGTGGGCGATTTCCTAGTCTTCTATAATGGGCAAGCATGTTTCTTTTCCTCCTATTTCCTCAGCTCATGTGCATCGTAGGAGAAATCAACGCATACCGTTAGAAAGGTACAGTCCTGTAGATGAGCAGAATTCACATTGGAGTCCAGGGCTACAAACCTAAGGCTTTCAAAGTTTCAATGTAAATTTTTTGGAGGAAGGACAATTGATTGAATCGTTAGACAGCTGTTGTAAAAACAACTGCTAAATGCAGGAAAAGCAGATGTTTCAGTTATAAAATGGTTTAAACTTCTTGGGTCCAGATAAACTAAAAGTTTTTATCTATTTTCGATCAGGAGGCGATTTCTAGTGTATCATTAATGGTTTATAAGTTTAAATAGTTTATAATATTTACTATATGGTTTTACAATATAGTAGGCCTATAAAAAAGTTAATGAACTCAAGATTTACCAATCTGATTACGTGTGTCTTCATCCTCTAGCATGTTTGCTTCTTTACGTTCTTGTTTAATTTTGTTAGATACACTCAGAGTCTAACGTCCCCACTGGGTTTGGTATCACCACCATCGCTGAGCACCATTCTGGGGGTTCTTCCACAGTGTTTGTGTATCTAATTGAACCTTGCTTTCAAGTTCTGACTTGAATTTTTCAAGCAATGATATATAAGCACATTCCAAAGTGTACTAAGTGTTGTTGCATTGTCCTCAAAGTCAATCGTACAGTAGGTTTTTTTACCTTCACTAAAAACACTATTCAAAATGTTTATTCTTTTTCTTTTGTTTCCACTTTATTTCCATCTCCTTTTATTATTCTTGGTATTTCTTCTTGTATATTTTAAGACTTATTCCTTCCAGTTCATAGTCCCGCATTTTCACATTTTTGTACTCCATTGTTTACATCATTGGGAACAATATACCAACAGGTAAACATGTAGAATCATAAGCCTACACGACCTTAAGAGGGTAAAAAATAAGAATGTAAGGGCGTTATGTGACTTAGTTATAAGAAAAGTTAATGGATTTAATTACTGTTGGGGAGAATTTTACAATCAAAATATTATGTTTATATATTTCAAAACATAAAGCTCATTAGTTGATATAAAACATATGTGTAAACAAATATTAATAAATAACTCGTAAGTTTAAATACATAAATTCAATCATCTATATTAAATAAACTCTATAGTATAGCAACCAAAATTTTATTAAAGCATCAGCTGTTAAATATTTATTTCACTGCAGTAGTAGGGAATGGCTACAGTTGGCTCAGTTCAAGGTCATTGGTTGGAAGAGGCAGGTGTGGGGTTGGAAGTGTGGGGTGAGAGTGATGGATGGGTTTGGGAAGTGGGTCAAGGTCATTTGGAGGGAGTTTTAAAAAAGTGGGAGCCGCAGGGGCTCGGTGGGAATGGGGAGGGGTGGGGCGGCTTCGGGGTTGGAGGTTTTAGTTTATTTTTAAAATTAAATCAAAGTCGTGTTCTTGTGCAGAGAGGTGTTGGAGTGCCGTCCACTGGTGAGGGAGTGGTAGACGCCGAAGGTGGTGGCGAAGAGAAGGTAGACGCACAACATGCACAGTACGCATTTGAACAGTTGCAGCAGGCGAACCATCCCTTGTTGATTTTCCGTTTCCAATTGCAGCCTGTTGATCTCTAGTTTGAGTCTGTCCTCTTCCAATTGTGTTTTAAGTGAAAAATCATCCATCATGTTTGTGTGCTTGTTTTAATTTCTGTAGGTGAAACGGGAGCGGTGTTGACGGTCGGAAAGTTGGCGATGAAATGAGAAACGAAGATGAGGACAGGGCATATTTACTGGAAAGTGGTGGGGGGTTAAAAAAAAAAAACAGTTGTGTGTCCGATCAAACGTCGTCGTCAGCTGTCGGTGTAGTTTTGGAGGATGCAGGAGTGAGTTTTAGCAAACTATCTTCATCTTCAGTCTCAACTTTATCGCATGTTGGACAACCGTAAGCAAGTTCCAAATTCATAGTGATGCAGTGGAATTTGTCTATAATATCTTCTAAAGTTTCCATTATATCTTTTAAATCATGTCTTGTTCTAATTACAAAAGTAGATTTCATTAGCGCTAGCGGATCGTTGTTCATCGTACGGGAGTCGGGAAACAAATGGCGAGCGTCAGTCAGCGGCTCGCTTATATGCGGGCAAGGGCGGTGGAGGGGGAAGTGGAGGGGTGGTGGCGTGGTGGGGGAAGTGGAGGGGTGGTGGCGTGGTGGGGGAAGGGTGATATACCCCCATGCGAATCGTTGGCCAGCGCATTTCGCAGCGAAACGCCGTTCGGGTAGGTAGTAGGAGGTGTACTAAGATAACCATTAGTTGTATTTTTAAGTTAGGAATACTAATAATGTTTGTAAATTAAATATTAAATTTATATTTAACCAGAGCTTGCATTTCTTGTTCCTCGTCGTTTAATTCAACAATTTTAACACCATTAGTTGTCTGTTCCTCTTCCTCTGCACTTTGCGACGATGAAGACATGGAGGTGGCAGAAGATGATGATGAGGATGAAAATATTTTGGTAGGATTGACGTATTGCACTGTGATGTTGATCCATCTTAAAGGATAGTTATCAATGAGTGTGAGTAAGTTTTGGAATAGTTCTTCCATCTCTTCTCTGTCGGTAATTAAATGTTGAAAGGAAATGAATTTATCATCCATGTTGTTCTCAGTGCGAGTAATGAAATAAGAATGAGAAGCGTATCGAATGATCCGTAGAATATATGTTGTAAAAAATAAGTGGTGGGGGTAATCTCAAGGTCAATCAAATGGAGTTTTAAAAAAGGGCTGCAGTCAGTGACTACAGCTATACATCTGAAGCTTCAACAGGATCAGTAGACCAATCTGATCTGTACTTGCACGCACTTATGATGCATGTACAAAAGTCGTCTTTATAATATGCATTGCACTCTCGACAATTGACAAGTTTTTCCGGATGAAATTTGATACACCTCTGGGGACAGCAAGTGTGGAAGTATCGTGATTTATAAATCTTGATGGTTCGCAATTCCGGTGGTGGTAGTTGCTTTGTCTTGCATTTGCAGTAACAGGATCCGAAGAATTCACACTTTGTACAAGCTAATCCGTCTACCATCCATCTTCCTAAATCGGTGCATTTTTGTTCACAACAGTAGCGCGGTGCGTCCTCGTTTTTCTTCTCTTCCATGTTGGCGCTTCTAAGTGTTGGCAAGAAATGAAGTTGTATAGTGTAGGATAGCGTGTTTTATAGACTAGGAAAAGTGGTGGGGGTAATCTCAAGGTCATCCAAATGGAGTTTTAAAAAAGATCATCTTACAAGTGTAAGATGTATTTATTTAAGATACTGAGTATTCATTTTCTTTTTCTTTCTTTACATCTTGTTTGTATTTTTCTTTTTCTTCTTTAGCCATGGCGATGAGATCTTCAGTGGAGAGTGGATGTACTTCAGGAAATTTTAGAATTAATTTTGGTTGGAATCCCTCTTTAGTCAATACTTGAAGATCGGACGTCATTTGTTCTACACTTTGATAGTCTTTTCCGTAGATTTTTCCATTGAATTCAATCATCATTCTGTACAACATGGTATTAGTAGTTGTTTTCGCTGCGTCAGTTGGAGAGCAAATGATGATTCTGTTAGGTAACACGGTCCTTTTATAGATGCTACAGCGACCACTTGATATTATTTAACATTAGTAATATTTCTGGAACTTAACATTACTTTGAGTTGATGGTGTTGTAGTTGAAGGTTGTGTGGAAACGAATACTTCTTCGTTGCAGAACTTCTGTTTAGGAAACATCCTCATGTTGTTAGCGTAAACATCAATATTTAAACGATAACCACTGGCAAGTAACACTCGCAGTTCATTAATAAAATCGTCGAGTTCTTCAAAAGTTGTAATGGTGGTGGTATCATATGATGCACACTTAACCTTAAGAGACATGTTGTTATTCGTAATAACTGGAGAGCCAACAGAGATGTGTACAGCACGAAAGGTAGTCGTAGACTGATGAGATCCTCAAGAAAATTACGGCCTTTATATACCCTCGAAACTAGGTCAAGGTCATCCAAACGTGTTTTTAAAAAAGCAACATATCGATAGTGCAGAAACACTATCGATATGTTGCCTTTCTTATTATTTTTTTTTCATTTTTATTTTTTATTTATTTAAAATCAGTTACACACATGTTACAACAGTATATATAAACTACAGACTAGTTGCTAGTAGGCATAACATGAAGTGTAAGTTCAGTAGAGTTGGTTCCACTAGGACCGTGGGATGCCAAATAGAGTGCGCCGGGTGAATCAGTCGTAAATCTTCATTCTGCAGCAGTTGAACGAAGCGTTTGGGAAGAAATACTTGAAATTTCGGTTCAACACCAGGTGTGTAGGGTGCTTCACTCAATGTGCAATTGATGGCGTCTCCATTTGATGTTTCCATCTTCTTAATAGTGTGAATAATGTAATGTTTTTCTTCCTTCAATTCTGAACATTTCTTTGTCGGTAGTATTGTAGATTTAGAATGTTTGTTGAATTGATCAACAAGTGACTGTAGAAAAGTTTGCGATGCCATTATTTTCTTCTTACTATTGTTCGTCTTCTTCTTCTTGTGCTTGCGCGTCAGAGGTGTTGACTCCTCGGAGGTTAGAGTAATACTCATGCATTGCCATAGTGCCGCTCTCGCTTTTATACCCATCGCTTCCCCCACCACTTTGCTGAAGATAGACATTCAAACGATATGCGTTCTTTAAAGCACATTGAGACTGCTGATGTTTAAAGTTTTTAGATGCAATACAGATGTTAGCAAAGTAGCAATAAAAATCTTTCTCCATTTGCACATTTATCACTTCATGGTTTGTATATGCTTGTATCCAATTTGCTTTTTCCAATCCTCTTGTAAAAATAGTTTTGAACTCTTTGCAGAAATGATTCATAATGTGTGGCATCATATTGTAGGTTATAAAACCTTCATCCCATGTTAGATTATGAAAATGTTTCATCAACCATTTGTTTGTTACTTTAGCTTTGGTTGTTAATCTGTTGAACGGCAAAGGAGGCATGAATAAAAAATGATAAACAACAGATGTTATCATATCTAGTACCACTAACTCTTTAATTATAAAATTTCCATCATTACCACGGAATGCCTGAAACTCTATGATACCTCGCTTTACTTCCATTATTTCCGTCTTCTTAGAGAATGAAACTCGTTTATCCATGATGACGTTCAGTAGACAACTGGTATGTCAATGCGGATTGACAGCCTTTTATACTCCAACATTCTTCTTCTTCTTACTTACAATATTCTTTGTCTGTTTAATTTGTTGTTGATTGTTGATTGTTGAAACATGATTCGTTTTCCTTGTTTTCTTGATTTTCTTCTTCATTTAAATTAAAGTTGGTTTGATTGCGGTGTAACTGTCTCCACATCTCTACTTCATGCGGTATCCTATTGAAGATTGAAGTATCTACTGGACCGTATAGGATTGGAACATATGGTTGTTTATCCAATGCATCAATTAAATAATCTTTGATAATTGTACTTGAGAATATCAGCTGTTTTAAATATCTTGTTATAGGACCAGTAGCACAAGTTAAAGCGTAAAACTCTTCTTTTGTCAAATGTATTTTTATATTATATTTAGTTAAATCTCTAAATCGAACTAGTTGTTGACCACGTTGCTTAACAATATCGATTTCAATATTTGATTCGAACAAACCTAGTTTTGTTTTTCTTCCAAACGTATTGTTACTGAAATAGCATTCCAAGAGATGTATATGTTTCATAAAAGATTCCCAAGAAGATTCATTGAAGGTTACCATTTTAGATCCGTGATTCAAAATAACAGTTGGAGAGTAATCCAATGATTTCATTACTCCAGCAGACACAGTCTTTGTCATACAAGAAGAAATAGGATAAAATATTCTAAGAAATACCTCCATTAAGATGTTGGTAGAAATGTTATCTTCAATTTTCCTTTTCTTTGTTTCTTTTTCAACTTCCTCTTCGTCAGTCTTCTTATGTTTAAACTTGAGGAACTCTTCCATTTCCTGTTCAACTTGTCTTTCTATATCCAAACTATTGTCAGCCATAAGAGGTGTAGTTTCTTCATTAGCACTTGATGTAGTAGAACTCATCTTGCGGACGATGTTACCCATACAACAATCAAAGATGAAATGAATTTCCAGCTCTTCTTTCTTGCTTTTATACTCGCAGATGACCTAGATATTGTTGATCTTTTGTAAAAACCTTACAAATCGTGCAGATGTTGTATTAATCCTTTTTAAAGTACATTCTTCACAATTCCTGTCAGCGGTGTGTAAGTAACTATTTTGTCATGTAGAATTAAACAGTATGCTGAAGTTCCATCTGGTATTTTATTTTCAAATTCCATTTCAATTTTTATATCTACACTTGAAGATTTCACAGATTCATTTTGTTTTGAACAATCGATTACAACAATTGGAGCTTTTGAATAAAATTGTTCTGGTGATAGTAGTGGTGTATTTGTCTTACCATAATATGACGATTGAAATCTTGCATACATGTCATATAGAATGGAATAACGTTTCTTGTCAAATGAAACATTTAAACTGTCATATGGAAAGAACTGAGAGTTTAGAAAAACTTTGCAATTCTTTATCTTGCAATGGTCAAATTGACCAGCGTGCGCAGTTATAACATCTTTTCGTTTAGTCTGAAAACCGACTATTATGTACCTTGCTCGTTCTAAATAAGTAGAGGTTTTAACAGTCCATGTTTGTCTTTCTGTTTGAGGCAATATGGGGTATTCATGAAATTCCCAACTTCTAAATGGTATTACAATATCACGGTCAGATTTTAATTTTTTCAATAATAATACTCGATGTTCATCCGCCAATCTGACATGTGGTACTCTCCATACAACTTTATCCAATTGAAGTTGCCATTCCAAATCGGCATCTTTTGTTCCACTTGGCGCTTGTATTACATCCTTATTCGTTGAAGATCTGAGCAGTACCAGTTCTTGCTTTACATTTATTATTATTCTCTTGTAATCTTCTGCGAATCCCAAAAGCAATCGTAAAGGCACATTAAAATCGAAGTAACCTTTTGAATTAGGAGTAATAGTGTCTTTATCAGGAGTCACCCATCCAGCGGAGATTAAAGAATTCTTTTCATGCGGTGTTATTGAAGTCAATCCTTTCAAAGTTGTTGATATACCAACTTTTTTTGTTGAATCAACTGTTACTCCAGATATCTCATATCTAATTTCATCAAACAGATATGCCATAGGGTTATTTATAAAAGGAACAGTTGAACCAGATTTTCCATCCAATGTTGTTACTCTTCCTTCAATATATAAATAACTTTCACATGGTAATGTGTAGATATCTTGTTGTTGAATGGGAATCCTTATTTCATCATTATTATTTAATTTTGATGAAGTGTAAGGGTTGTGAGTGTGATATTCCTTCTCCCATAGGGTTTCGTCGAATGTCGGTCCTTGCGCTATATCCAGTATATCCATGGTTGGCAAGTTTTAGTCCGATCTTCTGTAGGAAGCGTATGTTGTCCGGTGTTAACTCGTTGAATGTTGAGGAGCTACTGAGCTCCCGACTCTTCCGTTGTGGTTTAAATGATAATCCCATGTTGACTTTATGTTGCCGCTCTGATATGTAACCGTATAGTTATTGTTTCTCCTCTAAAGTCAACACTAATGCCGTCTTGATCCAATATGTTCAGTACGATGTCTGAAATGAAACTGGTGTTTAACGGTAGGTATATCAGGTTTTGTGGCTTCTCAACTATTTTAAAACCAGGAGCTACTGTGGGGTAAAATGTATGTAATATGTGTTGATTTACTCCATCTCTATATGATCCGTGTATAATATTACACGTTACATCAATACTGTTCACCTTTAATATTGTTACTGTTGTATCGCCAGTATAATCATTTCCAGGAGCTAAAATTCCTTTCTTCTTTGAAAATCCGAGCAAATTGCCGATTGAGTGGTCTAAGCTAAAATCTATATAATACTTTGAAGTTATTTCTGCTTTTAATGTATTATTATTACCTTTTATAGAAATATTTTCCTCTCCAAGTTTCTTTTGTAATACTTGGTTTATATCGTCTATTTCATATGCTCCTGTAGATAATGGAATTATTTTCAATTGTGAATAATTTCCTTTTTCATCTTTACTCTCATAATAATGTAGTAAATTATTTTTTCCTTCCGTAACATTGGGAATTGAATTGTATGTAGTCAAATCCAATAATGCTGCTTCCCATAGTTTGTCCGTAGATAAACGTAACGCTGGGAAAAGTGTACTTTTCAATGTTGACGAATTTCCGCTCAGCGACACTGTATACGATGACATCTTAAAGCTGACTGACGCTCTTCGCTAGGAACTCTAAACATAAATGTCCGCATATTTCTGTATTGCTAGGTTGCTCCCTTTTGTAGTTGTAGAATATATTCTTGGAGTCCCGAAAATAATGTTGAAGTTCTTTTGGTGGCGGTAAATTTCCAAAACTATCAAAGTAGTAAACATTTTCTCCAAGTTTTTTATAACATACCCAATGAGTACCTGGTCCATAATTAGAGTCTAAGTTTACTATTCCAGTTTCATTTTTCCACACTCTATTTGGTAATGTATCTTTCATAAAAACTCCTCTGAAGAATGGTATTCTTAAACATTTCACATATTTTGACAATTGATAGTTTGTTAATGCTTCATTTGGAATTATCAATTTATTCTTCTCATTTAATACACACGGTACGGTCTTAAGTAAAGACCCGATCCGTTTTTTACCATTGACCATATGGATGTTTTCTTGACTTTCCTTTTAGGGTTAGTGCGACGTCTTCTTTTGATGTTCCCGCCTCTTTTTGCAGCTTCTTTTTTACTAGGTTTTCTCCCGCGTCGTCTTCCACCACCAAACTTAGCTTTCGTCTTCATGGCTGTTGTCACTGCCCAAGCTGCTGCTTTTTCCGCAATACTGGCGTCACTTGATTTAACCCTTTGCCAAGCTTTTTCCGCTAGCGCTCTATCCGCTATTGATCTATTTGTTGAATCTGCAAACTTGGAATACGCTATATCGTGTTCTTTGCAAGCTTGATCTAATTTATTAATTCCAGGATCTCCTCTTGCCAAACGTTTTGCCAACTTAGTTCCGGGTCCACAATATTGATAGCCTCCGGGCAGATGAAATTCGTATGGTAAAGCGTCTATTGCTCGATTTAGAACAGCACCAACAGGAATCCGTCTTAGCAGGGATAACGCAGCTGATGTTATACCACGTCCTTTCTTGTCGCTGTCTTGACGATGACTGAGAGGTGTGGTCTTCATTATGTTGTCTTATATAACCAGCGTGTTTACTCCACGAGCTGCTTTACATAAATGAATAACTCGTGCACAATGTTTTATATTTAAATATTTAATTATTCAAATTAATTATATACTGATTTATGATTTTATTTTTAATCCAAGCTTCTCGTTCATCGGGTTGAATCATCACATGACTCGTTGTACTAGCTATATGATTGTGGGTATCGATAAGTAAGTTTCCCACTATTCTTATTAAACAATCTAAAGTTACAGCATCTTTCGGATGTTGAGGATCGTGTAACTGCATAATACGTTTATCATTACACGTGTAAGCAGTCGAATCACTTTTCGACGTTGTTATGACTTGTCCAATAGTAGCAGCATCATTTAAATCTTCTCCTGGTAAAATATTAATTATTTTCTTCATCTTTGCATCATATTTGGTCCCAAAGTGTTTATCCCAAGTTATTGTTTGTCTCAATGTAACACAATCATCATCTTCATAACCAGGATAAATATCTTTTATTCTTCTATTACGACCATTGTATGTACCTAATGTACCACCACTCGCAATTAATGTTTGCACCATTAGAGGTACATCTGTATCTTTTATACCAAATCTTCCATTTGTTATTGTTTTATGTCCTGCATCCCATTCATCATTATTTCCTTGCATTAAATCAAACTTTTCATTTCCATGTATAAATGTATCTCCTCGCTTTAGCACGGCATCTTCATGTTTTACAAAATTCGATGTTCCCCTTTTTAATTCTTTAGATAATTGTTCCATAGTAACAGCGTCTTTTGGTTGAGAAGCAAACTTTACATTTGACAACACTTTCCCATGACAATCGATTTCATCACCATCTTTTAAAATACAGTTGTCCTTGATGTATTTCAGGTTTACAGCATCCCCATCTTCCTTTGGGTATCCAATGTCATTTATTATAAATTTATAAAAAGAAAATCCGCGTTGAGTCTTTTCCGGTATTATAGAATGTAAATATTCTTTATTAACTGAATCTTTATCATTTTTTGGATTTGCCACGTTGGTTATTCTATGATTTCCAGCATCATATGTCTGTCCATCTTTTAAATTATTACCCCATTGTAATTTTAAAGTATTTGAAAGTTCAGATGATAAATACTCTTTAGTAATTGCATCAGAACTGTCAGTTGGTTTACCAACATTAATTATTCTATGTGATTTAACATCGTAAGTATTCTTGTCTAATTTCAATGATGTTGAAGTAGCCTCTTTTACTGTCTTTAAATTCGCCCCATCAGTATCTTCTTCTGGGTCTTTAACAAATTTTAAACGTTTGTTACTCATATCATAGTCACCTTCAGGTGTTTGCGGCAATCCACTTCTTTTTCTATTTTCTCCTCCTTGTACTCCTAGCCCGGAGTACCGTCCGAACTTGTCGACCCTCATGATTGAACTGATCCACTGTATGCTCAAAGCTCTCTTATATATCCGTGATGATTTATACAACTATTCCACGATTTCGAAGTTCGTCAACTAAAGCCACCCATTCATTATTTAAACCTGTATGACCAGCTTCCATGGCTTCATGTAATAGTCTCATTCTATCAACCAATTTGTTTATATCATTATAGTAAATCACATTTGTATTATATAGGTTTTTCATTAAACCTTTACCAGATGTCAAAGTTTCTCCTTTTTTCTTTTTACCATATTCATCAATAAGTGATAAGTCCATAAGTGATAATGACTTCCTCTTAAGCGGTTTCTTCACAGCTGGTGCAGTTCGTAATGTTGGTAGTTTTTTCAGGGGAAACAATCTTTTTATTACAACCGTATATTTAGTTGCACGTGTTCTATTTATCATTGAATCTTTGAAGTAATTCTTCTTATGAGCATTAGTATTTTGCAAAATTTCTTTAAAAGTATTTAAATCTTGAAGCGTATATCTTATAGGTATATTTTTGAAAATCAGTTCAAATAATCCTTTTGTTCCTTTATATTTATGCTCACCAATAACAATATCATCATCTTCAGTCAAATATACTTTTGAATCTCCTATTTTTAATTCATTTCCATCAATTCTCGCACCATATACATGTGACTTGTGTAATTTTGGGTTATCTTTTATTTCATGTAACATCTTCATGATATACTTTCTTCCAAGAGGTCCTTGTTGCAATATATCACTACTTAATTTTGTTAGATTTGGAATTGATTGTTCTGCTTCAGGTATATGTTGTTCTTGTTCTTCTTCTTTTTCAATATTTATTTCTGGTTCTTCTTGTCTTGTTTCTTCTTCTTTTTGAGAAACTTCACTATCACTTGTGTAAGAATCATCATCTTCTTAATTTTTCAAACTTTTTACTTCAAATTTAGAAACAGGTAGCAAAACATCTCCTTCATAATGAGGTTTACCAATAGTTTCTGTTATCTGTTTTAAAGGTTCTGTAATAGGCTTAAATGTAGTCTCCAGAAATTCTTCTCTTTCATTCAAACCCATTCTTAATGCTCGATTTTTAAGTCTAATCGAGTCACTCAGTGATTTTATTTCTTTTAATAGTTTTTCTTGGTTCACCATGTTTACGCTGCGAAGACCAATCTATTACTAAACGTATCATCAATCGTTCAATGGATTAATACAAATTTATCCAACCCTATACGATATCTTCCATTTTTTATAGCTTCTTCTTTCATAATAACTAGAAATCCATATTTTTCAGCCCATGCTTTGCCACACATTTCTTTAAATTTATCAAATGACATGTCTGCATTTACATGGTCATTATATATGTGCTTTAAATTTGTTTCATCCTGCTTGAAGATAATAAGTAGATTTGCATTATCTCTTATTAGTTGTTTTGGAATTTTACTGTAAGTTTGACCAATATAAATGCTATCAATATTGTAATGTCTCCCCATGGCAAAATAACTTCTAATAGTGTCATGATTTTCACAAGATACATCATCGAATATAAATATAGAAAATGGTTTAGCCTCGTTTGGCTCCATTATAGTTTCACTAGCATTAAACTTGTAGAAATTAACTTCAGGCACACTTGCGAGTACCTTATCCAATAATTGGTATTTGGGTTGTTGCAAAGATTTGGAAAAGATGTAAATGTTGTTGAAACGTAATCCTTTAGGATTTGTTATTAAGTTAAAAACCACATTCGTCTTACCACAATTTGACGGACCAGATATTAAACATCTTATTGTGTTTGGCAGTAGTTCACCATGTTTTCCATGATTTAACTTGTCGTTGTCAACTGTTAATTCATCAATATTATTAATAAAAAATCGATCCTTTTGTTGCACAATCTCCATCTTGTGTAAAGGTTAAACACGTAATGACTTCACAAATTGCTACACCAAGTCTTTTGTAGGGATCCAAGAGTCTTCACTTTTATCAAATCCCAACCAACGTACTTTAACCTTATCCTTTTTTCTTTGTAAAATCTTTTCAACAAGATATACATCGCCGACTGATGATTTTAACAACTCATGTCCGTAGAATCCACCTTCGAGTAATTCACCCTTGTTGTCCTTTAAGATGTAAGTTTCAGGTATTGTTGGTTGCACTTTATAGATTGTAAATACTTCATTAGTCCAGTTTGGCAGATACCTTTTACTAAATACTCCTTTGTACTTACTTATACGAACTTTATCATCAACTTTAAATGTTTTAGGCTGCATTTTTTCATGTTTAGGAGTTGTATTATTCCTAATACGTTTTAATACCATCTTAGCATTACCGCTATTTACTTGGTTAGGCTTCATACCAATGGTTCGATGATACTTGTTGTTATATTCTTTTATAAGTTGCGGTAAGATATCATACCAAACATATGATCCTCGTTTGGAAAATGTTTTATACATTGCTCCTTTTAATGTTCTATTGAATCTTTCTATTATTGAAGCTTTAACTTCAGAATTTGTTGAATAATGATTTATTTTATACTTCTTCATTAAAGCTGCAAAGTCTTTGTTAAAATACTCTTTCCCATCATCAGTTTGTAGATGTTTGATGTTGAATTTATTTCTTTGTATAGCCGTTTCCATAGCTTTTGTAACACTTTTACCAGTCTTGTCCTTTAGCGGTAAGGCATCAGCCACTTTAGTAAAACAGTCTATAATCGCTAAAATGTATTTGAATCCTTTATTCAACTTACCATGTGGTATCATTTCAATGAGATCGGCTTGGAAAAGATCATTCATTCCTTTTATAACTGTACTTCTTCTAGGAAATTTTCTTCTTGCTGGCTTATGAAGTTCATTTACAATCTTGTTCCTTAAATCTTCCATCTTCAGTTGTGTCTTCCACACCGCTTGTAAGAGTACTGATCTCTAAAATGGTTTATCCTCTTTTATATGGTTAGATTATAGGTCAAGGCCATATTACATTGGTGTAAAAAAGAGGGAACATGACATTGGGCTTGTCATGTCCCCTCTTCTTTACGGAAAGGAAAAAGGAAGAAGGTAAAGGACGAAGAATAGGTTTACTGGTCGATAGGGTATAAGGAGTAATGTCCGAATGGTAGAGTTTTTATATTATCTTCCAGGATGTACCTCTTATCATCCTTACAACTCAAAGCCCATTTGGTTTGCTTTACACTGAAGAGACGATGGTTGAAGCTTCTTATGGTGTTAAATGTTGCTGTTGTCTCAACATTTTCAAATAAGCATCTCTTGTATTCTTCAAACTGTACATTCTTCTTCAGGTATGAGGTTTTTATACCCTTGGCCTTCTTTACGATTTCATGTTCTCTTCTTTCATTTTTGTACAGTTTAAATGAATATAGTTTAGACATTAAAGCTACAACCTCTTCCATTGGCACGCCATTTGTCTCGTCTTTGAACTTTCCTAATACCTTTTTATTTCTACCGTTGTCGTAGTTGGGATGGTTTTGTGGATAATCAGAAAAGTCAAAGTCCGTAGTATATATAAAAGTACGTAGGTCTTCATACATGTCTTCTGTTTTTATCCAATAAATAAAAGCATCTGTATCCATATATGCAATCCCGATGTTTTCTCTTCCATAAAACTTCACCATCTTGTTGTAGTGAAAGTCATACATGTGGGTTTTAGAAATATCCAAAATAGACATTCCCACATATAGAGGACGATCCATTGTTATTGAGATTTTGTTCATGGAAACAGCTACAAGATTTTTGTTGATTATTATGGACGATCCGAAGTTAGGTTTTTGTACCAGCTTTTGTAGTTTCACCGGATCACTAACTAATTTCACATTCTTATGCTTTCTTTTGTTTTCCAGTGTCTTGCCAAATATCGCATTATTCATCAATTTAAAAAAGTCCTTTTGAAAATTAGATGTAGCCGCAGTTCTTCTTTTTGTGTTATTGTCAATGTATGACTTTAACCAACAGGATTGAGAAAATTGTAAAGCTCTATTAATTTTTGTTATTCTCAATCCTAATTCTAGGGCTTGTTGTATTACCCAATAATGAGCAACATATCTTGATTTGTTGGTTAAAGTCATCATCAATTTAGGCCATCTACCAGTTGGTGATATTTCCGTCTTGGCCAGTAGAGGTAAATCATAATGGTGGTCATGCAAATGTTCAGGGTACTCGATGTCTACATCCAAAATATAACCAGTATCTCCATGTTTTGCCATGTCCATGATGTTTCCAATAGAATCAGGGTCTACCCATTTAAAGTCGCCATACGGGAGAGGATTCGACATGGCCCATCCATAAAGGTTATTTGCATCAAAATAACCTAAATATGTACTTGGTTTTGATGCATCAAAATTGGGCAGATATTTGTTATTTGCCTTTACATGTCGTGTTACACTTTGAGTTAGTCCTCCTCGAACACCTGATTCCAACATCAGTATCATGTCTATATCTGTAAGAAGTTGGAGTTTACAGTTAGTTTCCTTCAACATTGCTTGCCAAGCTAGTCCAGGTGATGTACAAGAATGCAGAGGGTCCAGTCCATACGCCTTAAAACATGTATTTCTAAACTCTTCCATTATATCACAAAGTAAAGTTACATCTAGTTTAACATAAAAGTCCGAATATTCTCCAAGTGTTTTGAATCCTAATTCATTCCATACTCTACACGCGTGTTCATAGTCTTCATGGGATATATCCGTATCGTATAGTTTACTTTTGAATTCTTCTTTTGGTGGAAGGGATGTTTCATCAAATCTTTTTAAGCTATCTATATAATCATATGGGAAAACACCTTTGCGAAGAACTAAATTAACCTTGTCATTACTTACAATCTTCTTGGTTTCTATTAAATCTTCTGTTCTCAGGTTTTCAGAAAGTTTCATTAAACTAGATGGCATAAAACGGTAAGAGTCTAAAAACCGAAGTTTTATATTTCCAACTTTTTTAGTAAAACTTATAAACTTCTCCGTGGTTTCTGCTATGACATCAATTTCTCCATTATCTCTTCCTGATTCCGGAATGATAAAATGCGCATCATAACCACTAAGGTTATGTAATATTACAGGAATATTTGTAGGGATCTTGTAGTTGATATTGCAGCTGTTACATGCAGCACCTCTATAATACCCTGTCAGATGGTCATGATCATGAACCTTGTGATTTTCCACAGTAAATTCATTTGTACATAAATAACAAACAGTCGCATTTTCGTGTTGAATCTCTTCTTCTTCATCCAAAGGTATCATTGGTATAATATCACTGTACAATCTTTCGACACTTTCTGCTATTATATACAACTGATCAAGGAATATTTTAGAAGCATTAACACCACGATAGACGATAGGTTTTGAAGTTAAATTAAATCTATTTAGATGTTCTTCAGAAAGAGTAGATTTAACCATTAAACAAAAACTGTTTGGATCATGTGTCTGATACTTAACACTTTTCCTTGCTACATCGCCATCATTATTTTCAATAGGCACTAGTGTCGATTCAAAATCAGCATAGACAACAATGGGAATCCGGTATTGATGGGAGATTTTCTCAAATTTTAACTCCGCCTTACTTGGACACGGTAAGATAATTTTTGCTTCATAGTTGTTGTTACATAGTTTTTTATGCTCTTGTAACCATTCGTTTCCTTCTCTTCTTTCTTCATGGAAATTGAAGCACCTTTTGCAAATTATCTTTTTATTTCTATTTTTAGATAATTGATTACTAACAAGAGTTTCAAATTTTTTTATCCATACATAGTGGGAAACATCACCTTTTGTAAGTAGTAATAAGTCTGTATGATCTGGGAGTTCATTCTTCCCACACGCAATGGGTACACTTTATTCGAACTGTCCAAACCAAAAACATTGACAGATGTTCCAGGGTTTTGTTTTTCAAACTTTGAGATGTCCTTTAAAGCCACTGGGTAAGTCAATCCTTGGAAATTATATCTATATCTTTGTATTTCATATTCTTCACTGGGTCTTACTGCATTGTCAGGTGGTACAAATTTTGCCGTCATTGCATATCTAAAACATTCCATATCTTCATTTTGAATATTTATGCACGATTTGGTGTTTGAAATTTTCTTTGGGAGCGGAATATAACTGCTACCCCTTAATCCATACCCATGTTTATGAACTCTGATATCCATACCCTCAATACTAACCAAACTCCAACCAGATCCTCTTCCTTCATGTTCTTGAATTTTTGTTAAAATTTCTTCCAAACAATCTTCAACTATTGAATTAATATCTGAACTTGCCATTATGGTCTGGTTTTTTGTCATGAATCCTCTTGGTGACATTTCTCCTTCTACATTAGTAAACATAGCATTTAATAATATGCCAAATTTAATAAAATTTAGCCTTTTTAATTCTTCTGTGAGTGTTTTACTTACAATTCTTCTTACTTCTTTAAAAAAACTGCTCCAATTCCAATTTTTCATTTTGAATTTTGTGATGCATTACTACTCTACCTTCTAAAGCATATACTTTTAAACTCGGTATTTCATTAGATGGTCCTGCTAATGGTTCTTCATGTTCTTCTTGTTGTTCTTCTTGTTCTTCTTCTTGTTGTTCTTCTTGTTGTTCTTCTCCATATAGTTTTAAATCTTCATATTCGGTTTCTGTTACATCTTCATTATTATTATGGAATAACTCTTTGTGTATTTCTAGTAGAATATTGTCATGAAAAGTTTCTAAGCAAATTTCACATTGATACATCTTGTTGATGTTTACTCTTTGAAATTTAGCAGCGAAATGAAATGCTTCTCTACTGCTCCCTTTTTATAGCCTCCCAGTTGTAGTGGGGGGGGGACGGTAAGATTTTTAGTGAGATGTTAAAAATAGTAGTTTAAGACTAAAGCTGAAAGTAATGATTAAAGCCTGTATTTTCTTCCAATTGCAAATACTCCACATATGCCTCCGCCCATAGCCATAACAGATCACTGTTCCGCCAATATACACCAAAGGTGGGTCTATCATCAACTAAAATTGGTGATGCTATGTTTACTAATCTTTCATTTTCTATCCATGTCATAACTTCAATTACAAACCTTCCTATAATATCCATTGGAGAATTCGGATCCACAAATATTCTTGTTACAACATTTTTACTTAACAAAGGCTCTTCAATTTGTTCATTGTTTTCTACATTGTTTTCTTCATTGTTTTCTTCATCCAACTCCAATACTTCTTCAACTTTTGTATATTTGTTATAAAATATTGGAGCATCTCGGGTAGACATGTTCACTCTAGCTATTACTGGCAATGAATGTCCCAACTCAAACCACAACACTCTTATATAGGCAAGTCAATGAGTGGGGGTTTCTTTTAATAATAAATTTTTATTAAAAGAAAATAATTTAATTCTGTCTTCACCAAAATATTACTCTTAATTAGAGCTTTCCAATGATGTATCGCTTGCACTATTCCGGCGAACCTTTCTCAAGTTATAAGTAAATTTGTTAGCACTTGGCTGGTGAAGGGGGGGGCGGGGGCGGGGGTGGTGGCGGGGGTGGTGGCGGGGGGGGGCGGGGGCGGGGGCGGGGGGGGCGGGGGCGGGGGCGGGGGCGGGGGGGGGCGGGGGCGGGGGCGGGGGGGGCTCGTCAGGTTCAAGGTCAAGGTCAAGGTCAAGGTCAAGGTCAAGACGTTGTGACGTCGGAGGGGGGGGGGGGTTATGCATGAATGGATTGAGGTCAAGGTCACCAAAAAATAATAATGATCCAAGGTGATGGAGGCGGCCAGGACCGTCTCCACCACCCTGTGTTCCTCAAACACTCCCAATCCCAACCCACAAAGTTACGTCTTGCGAGGGATCCCAATTTTTTTTGCCCGCACGCACTTTGGCGATCCAGTTTGGTGAGCTGTGATACGGGCGGCCAGTCTCGGGCCATTTGGCACTGGGCTTGACCATGTGGTAGTTAGGGACACTGGAACAGCTAGTGCAAGACGCAACTCTAACCTCCCACCCTTAATCTAAACCCACCCAAACATATTTTTGCCTGACCAAAATTAAAAACAAAAATCAAAAACAATAAAAATATGCGCTACCTACGGCACAACGCGCATGTCCCACCCATATTTAATGAAGTTCAATGGAACTTCTCCAATTTACATTTACATTTTAATTTAATCTACCCATCCTAACAGCTAGCTGTGAAATGTAAAAAAAATTGTTAGTACACAGATAAACAAACACAAACATAGACACACACACACACACACACACACACACACACACACACACACACACACACACACACACACACACACACACACACACACACATACCATAAACCAATACTTAAGATTAAAAACACATTTTCTTAAACATAAATTATACCATAACACACCTTAATGCTAACATCGCAATGCGCAATTTAAACCTTAAAACTAACACAACTTAAAACTAATAAATAACGCTTTGCATAAAAACATAGCCACACACACACACACACACACATACAAAACAAATGTTAAATAATAATAGCCTAATAACAAGAGTAACTCAAATGTATATCAGCCGCTTATATATTTGAGTTCCCCTCTGAGTTCGGAACAACCATCGCGTCCGACGAATTGTTCCGAACTAACTCAGCGATAGTCGCCAAAGAGGTTCTCGGCTCACAAAGTGGTGGGGGGCCTGGAGGGGTTTGAGGGGCGCGGAACTTTCCAGTAAGGTCAGTGGAAAATCCCCAACGGATGTGCTTTGTTACATGTGGGTCGCCCCTGACGCAGGTGGAGCCTTGTGCCTCTTAATTAGCATTAGATAACATCTAATTACATCCGCTGACAAGTACATCCGCTGACAGCTACATGCGCAGCTTTCCCCGTCGCGTGCATAACAGCATAACTATCGCAGTTTGTTATCTGCCCTCTTCCGCCGCTTAATTATAGTTCCAACGGAAATTAATCACCGGTACACGCAGCCTGTGGGAGGGGGCGGGGGCGGGGGCGGGGGCGGGGGGGGGGGCTTCCGGTTTCCGGTCCGGTCGGGGGGGGGGGGGGGTCGTGCATGATTAACCATCCGCATGTATATAAACGACGGGAAGCTCGCGCGCCTCCCATATAGGGAGCTGACACCCCAACGGTAAACAACCAATCCGTGAGTTCATACCACATAGTACTTTAACACACTATTTATTTTAACATTTTTATTATTTTTACACTATTTATTAACACTACACCAGTTATTTTATATATCTTAATTTTATTTTTGTGTCGAGTTTCCTATTTTTTTTTTTTTAACTAAAATATGTTAATTAACATCGTGTGCAGGAAACTCACACTGATTAATTGCAGGTTCCATTCTTACACACCTGTTTCCTCCTTAATATGCAAATTACTCTCTTACTTTAACAACACTTAAACTCTAACCGCTACTTCTCGGTCATATTAATATAATTAGTGCTACACTACGGGATTTACCTGTGCAATAGTGCACGCTATGTTTCCTGCACGTCTGCAGGTAATACACCTTACAATCATATACTTATTGCTACATTACACAAGACATTTCTTGCACACCTGCAGGTAATACACTTGCTGACCGTCTACTATTATAATTATTGCTACAGTACAAGAGACATTTCTTGCACACCTGCAGCTTATACACTTTACAACCGTTTAATATTAAAATTATTGCTATACTACAATGGTTACCTGTTCAATCACAGTTGTGGTCCCCCCACTTGATTATCCACAGAGCAATACTTGCAATCCTACAACTGAATAATTAATTAACTTCCGCGATCACCAGTACTTTTTTAAACTATCCATCTCTTCCTCTGACTCTTGTGACCGTAGCCGCAGCCGACTGACAAATAACCGAGCTCTCCCGAACCTCGCTCTTTTATGCGGTTTTCTCGGGGAGGGGGTTGGAGGGGCGTCGCACGTGACTCATCGATCGCATAAAAAGGGGTGTTGCTGCCGCGCGCGCGCCATTTCGGTGGCAGAATCGGTCAGGTGAGGTACTATCCGTTAGTCTCTTGCGCTTTTATAACTAACGCTTGTTACTCTAAAATGTGTTTGCACTTAATATGCTAATTAGTCTTTATATTTGTGCACAGGGCATTTCCTGCACACCTGCAGGTGATACACCTTACAACGGTCTACTATTATACTTGTTGCTACAATACAAAATTTACCTGTCCAATTGGCAATTGTAATCCTACTTAGTTGTGCACGGTATATTTCTTGCACATCAGTAGGTCATACACTTTACAACCGTCTAATATTATAGTTAATGCTACAATACAAGATTTACCTGTACAATTCACAATTGTACTCCTACTTATTTATGCACGGAACATTACTTGCAATCCTGCACCTGAATAATTAATTAATTTCTGCGGCTACCAATATTTTTTTTTTTTTTTTCGCCTATATGTTTCCCCCTGCTACAACCTTTCGCGGCGCCGCCCGACAAATAACTGAGCTCTCCGAAGTTCTGTACTTTTATGTCATCCTCTCAGGGGGAAGGGTTGGGGAAGGGGAAGGGGAAGGGGGGGGGCCGCACAACCCCCATATAACGGGCATCGGTACCGCGCGCGCGTCATTATAGTGGCGATAGGGCAACAGTGAACAACTATCCGCAAGTCTCTAACACCTAGTCTAACACTTTTTTACTTACACTTTTTTACTCTAACATATGTTTGCACTTATTATGCTAATTAATCTCTATATATTCAGGCACACTCGCGGGCGCCGGTCATATACTCGCCGATTGTCGAAGAGTACACATCTCCCCTTGGTATATTATCATGGCTTCGCACTCTTTACAACTAAAACTTTTACGCACAAAACATATTTTACAGAAACAATCTAACTCCACAGTTTCTAAACCGCGTACTACATTGGCTAAGCTTAAGAAATACTACAGTTTTCACCCGTTGTACTTTGCAAAACCTAGCCTGTGCAACACTGCATACTGTACTGATACTGTTTTGCACGCTGTCTTAACTGACATGCTGCAGTATCAACATTTCAATCTTGTTACACCTATTGACAACGCTATCCAATTATTCTTATTCATTATATTACCAGGTTTATATGATCGTTCTTCCTTGGACACATGTCTCATTCTACTGTATCGACTCGCACTGTAAACACCTAGGAGCTCTCCTATCATGCAACTATTATTTTAATTTAATTTTAAAAATAAATTAAAACCTCCCGCGGCCCGGCGCCGCCCCTCCCAAACCCCACCGAGCCCCTGCGGCTCCCACTTTTTTAAAACCCCCTCCAAATGACCTTGACCCACTTCCCAAACCCATCCATCACTCTCACCCCACACTTCCAACCCCACACCTGCCTCTTCCAACCAATGACCTTGAACTGAGCCAACTGTAGCCATTCCCTACTACTTACCCTAATTAAAACCCTGAGACTATTAAAGTTTAGTATAGGTAAAAGCTTT